>PGIR01000139.1:0-108743 GCA_002812735.1 Scedosporium dehoogii
GACACCCCCCCCCCCCCCCCCCCCCCAGCTCCTTATGCAGCAATTGAGACTTGTTCGAGCTCTAGCTGAACTATTTTTGTGGGAAGATGTCCCTGAAATCTATGCCGTCATATTCTAGATGTCGTAAATGAGATCACAATATTATTGTTGGTATTTACATGTTAAACCCAAACTCCGTTTCTCCTGTGTTGAAACCAAGAGGTAAATTCCGGCTAAGATTTTGGCTGTTGCTCCCAACCAGTGGTTTCGACCATGAAAGGTCCCTTTTTATCAGCACATCTAGAGAGTTACAGTTAGTGCTTTTATTTCGACTGAAAATAAATTATCGTTGCGAACGGCGTCGTTGGTGGACAAACGAGGTGGTTGTACATGAAATCTCACAGCCTCGTCATGCCACCTCAGGTCGAGCTCAGGTCGAGGCCTCGTGCTTTTTCATCCTGAACCAGGCAAATCTCACCCAACCAAAACCCGGGAAACAAAGTCGTGCAGTTGACAACTACGTCGCAGAATACAGCCCTCAAGAAAGCGAAAACGTAAAGGGACCTTTGCACTCACTTCCGGAAAAATCTCAAAACCTCATAGCACTGGACGCGGCTCTCTGGCATATCAGGCCGTGGCACGACACACTCGTACTGCGACATAGTGAAGAGTTCGCAGGCGGAGAGATTGATATTACTCGGCGCTCCCGGCGCGGGTTTTCTTTTCCGACCGGAGGTATCGAGCTGGATCTCCTCGGGGAGAGCTGAAGGCGGGAAGGTCCGGACCGGAGGGGGCATTCTTGTCGATATTTATTTCTCCCTGTACGACCTGGAGAGGAGAAGAGGACCTGAGGGTAGGGACACGGAGTCGTGAAGATGGATGTAGGCGCAGGCGCGGCGGTTGGTGGGAATATGTTGAGAGAGGTGGAAGAGACAAGTCTTGATGAGGTGAGTTCAATTCTGGTCCGTTCTCTATAGAAACTGGCCCGAAGTGATTACGACATCGACATTGATCCCGCCTCCTACGAGATTGATCAACGATGAGGCATCGCCACTTTTTCTTCGCATACAGCTCATATCCATAATTTCTCTACAATCGTGGGAAATATATTATTAATTCTTCGTTCCTCATCCCGTCCCATTTGTGACTGACCTCTCATCGTAGATCCTCTCCACTCTCCGCCAAAATCTCGCCTCCCTCACAGCGGCTTCGACCGCGAACCCCAGCACTACTCAACGAACAACCACAACCACCCAGCCCAAACAAACCTCAATTGCGGCGCTGGACGCTCTCATTTCACAACACTTCCGCGACACACTTTCGACGCAGGTCTCCATCGCAGGGCGAGCCCTACCTCTCATCTACGCAATCGTCTCGCGACTCGTAACAAGCGACTCTCCCCTTCCCTTATCTCCACCTAATCCTGCAGAGAGCCCTGGGAAAGGCTCAAATTCTGGGAACGGCTATGGGAAGACAGTGCTGGTGGTCGATCTAGAGGGTCGGTTTGATGCGACGAGGTTAAGTTGTTCTGAGGCCGACCTGAAGCACGTCTATGTGTATCGTCCGCCGAGGTGTATATCTGGGGTGGAGCAGGTGCGTAAAGCAATCACCGAAGCCCAGAAATGGATGCTTTATGGACGACATGCGAGTCGTGGGCGGGAGTGGTGGGGTACCATTGTGATCGGGGGTCCTGGAGGGGATATCAATGCCGGCTGGAAGGGCTGGATGAGGGTCGACCTTGATGAGGAAGGAGTTGGCTTCGGCATAGGAGGCGGGTGCCTCTCGGCTGAAGAAGCTTTGGCAAACAGGAAGAGGATACAGGATGTCGTAGATGAAGCTGGATGGGTCGTGAGCTCTGACTGGGGAGGCTTCAGGTTTCGGGAAGGGCGAGTTAATGAAGAGAGACGGGTCCTCGAATGAGGCCAAGGTGTGTTTGAAGGAAGGGAGGGCAGATATCATCCCGACGGTTACGAATTTCACGATTACATGATTACATGATTCATCACTCGTTGTATATACATAGTTGCTCACACATAAGTGATAAGAAAGAATACACGACTGCATCACTGGAGATTAACAAACAATCCACCATCGACCAGAAGCTGTGCTCCCGTCACATACCCGCTCAACTCATCAGATGCAAGGAACACAGCCGGGCCCCCAAGATCGGACGGAACTCCCGTCCTACCTAGAGGTATCCTACCCTCCATATACGTCCTCTTCGCATCATCCGCCAGATCCTCCTCGTTGAGCTGCGTGCGGATCGTACCAGGCAGCAGTGAGTTACACCTGATAGAGTACTTTCCCAGCGCCACGGCGGTACTTTGCATAAGACTAAGGATGCCCGCCTTGGTAGGCGTATAGTGCGTCTGCAGGCCTCCGCCAACCAGCCCAGAAATGGACGACATGCCGATGATGCTTCCGCCGGACGGAGTCTGGTGTCGGGCCATTTGTCGGGCTGCAGCCTGTACGACGTAGAAGGCGCCGTCTAGATTTGTCCTGATGGTGTTGGTGAACAGATCCGCGTCGAGATCTAGGAACTCGGCGAATGTGCAGATGCCCGCGTTGGAGACGCACACGTCCAGCCTTCCCGTACCTCCGTGCTCTACCGCATAAGTGACTAGATCCGTCGCCGTCTGTGGTTCCCGCACGTCGCCGGCAAGATGGGCGAGGCGTCCTGCTTCGGGGTCATCGGCGCGGATGGCGTCGGCCTCTGCGACGAGAGAGGTGAGGTGAGGTTTGTCCTTCTCGAGATCGAGGTGGTTTACTGTGACGTTGCAGCCGTGACGTAGGAAAGAGAGGGCAATGGCGCGGCCGATGCCAGTGGTGCCTCCGGTGATGATGGCATTCTTCTTTGGGAGGAGGTGGACGCGGGGTAATTGGGCAGACATTTGACGAGGAATGTGGGGGAGCGATAACAAAAGCAATCGATGAGGGGAAAGGCAAGAGTGTGTTATCTTGTGAGGTTAGGGAGAGAGGAGCGGTATGGGATTTTCTTGAGTTTGGCTCATGGAGACCAGCTCATACAATCGTCATGGCGGAGGGTGAAGTAAAAGCGAGGTGATGGCTTCTTGTGGTTTACAGCTCCCCCTCGCGGATCAGTATTGAGCCGATGCTAAGAGGCATGGCTGGACGCATATCCAAGTTCAAACAAAATCCGGCTATTTCGTGTATAGTTACCATCCGGTGGCAGCATTCTGCTCAGAACTCGTGTTGTGGTTCAGAGTGAGTGAGCTTTAAACCAGAGTAGAGGAGGAGAACATCAATAGCATTCAATCATGGCCTCACATCGACCGCATTAATTGATTGAGAATTAATACGTAAAATCCCAGCACATCTAGTTCTTCCGATTCCTTATAATTCCGTTGAAGAGACACGAAGGAAGATGAAAAGAGACACGAAGGAAGATGAAAAGAGGAACCCCTCCTCAGAACCAAGAGAAGAAAAATCGTGGAACAAGGTGAGAAGCTCCTGCCTGAATACGAGCCGTTTGAGGGTTGCTCAATTGAGAAACAACGAGGCCGGAAACGATGAGTATCCCACCAATTGGACGATCTGGGCAAAGAGATCCGTCAAGGTTCTAGCAACGAGGACGGAGGTGAACTCGACAAGAAGCACCGAGCATCGAGCATGAACCCGCGATGCCATCTCCTTGTCGCTGTTGTTTGAAGCGAAGAATACTGACATGCGTCTCCATCGGCCGAGCTTTTCATACTTCCCTAGCAACTACGAAGACCCCGAGATCCGAAATGTTCCTCTCGGGGCCTCATTGTAGCGAACAGCGAAAGTCAAAATCGTCACACCAAAGAGAGATTTTCGATGTTACCCCACATTACCGACTTGCTTGCCAATTGGAAAACACGACTGCGCCGGAGAGAAGGAACACGAAGATATTGAAGAGAGAGAGTTCCGCCGAGCAGACTCGGGAGAATGGCACATCCATGTCAAGACAAGGGTTCCCCCAGGCAAGAACCGGAAAGGAAAGATGTGGCATGGGGAGTCCGGAGCCATGCAAGTGTAACCAGGCCCGAACTAGGCGATACGCTCAACTAGGCACAGGTGTGAGCGGAAACAAAGTATCTCCTGCATCGCGGGTGCCTGTGCCGACATTAGAATGCAAGCCATTCGAGATATGATCACTTGGAAAAGGGGGAAGGTGTGCGTCCCCCGGCTCCGCCCTGGAATCACAACGGTCAACGGTCGGAGCTAATGGGGGATTAGAAGGAGATTTGGACAAGGTGTGGGTGCGTGATAGAACGCGTGACCTGCAGTTCGCTCATTCAAGAAACAGGGCGGCAGAAAAGAGCCTCAAAAAATAGTAGTTCAAGCCTTGGGACATTGATCAATGATGTTTTTCAATCTGCAAAATACAAGCATAAAAGTAGCTGAATACTAAAAGTTAGGAAACGTTCGTGACGAGTATCGTCAAACCCAGCGCCAGAAAGAGTCTTCTAATCCATTCTCGGCCATAGCAATTTTATAAATGTATGGCTCAAAAGAATATTCACGTTCTATGCCAGTCTTCAAGTCATTCAGACAAACGCCATGTCAAAACACGCTTAGGTCGTACCGTTTGTACCATTCGTACCATTCGTACCATTTGTACCATTTGTACCATTTGTACCATTCACACCATCGGTCACCAACGCTTCGACCTTCGCCGCCAACTCGCTGATTAGGCAGCCGTCTTGGGCAGCAGTTCCGTTCTGCTGCTGTTTCTCCTGGTTAGGTTTCTGCTCTTGGTCCGGTTCCGGCTCCGATTCGGGGGTGGGCGGGCTGAGTATCCTGGCCGGAGGAGGCGACAAGAGGTAGTCGGCGGGAATGAGTTTCGCCCTCGCCGCTGGGTTCAAAGTAAGTCCGAATCCAGGCTTGTCAAGGTCGGCCGTGGTGAGATATCCCTTTGTGGGGATGGGCTCGTCAAGGAATAGATCGCCAAAGACGGGCAGTACGCTCTTGCCATCCGGTGAGTTGGCAAGGTACTCCTGGAAAGGCGTGTTGGGCTGCGACATGACGAAATGATAACTGTACGGCCCGCTAGCGTGGGGCACGACGGGAATATCATAGGCGGCAGCCATGGCGGAAACCTTGAGGAGTTCAGTGAGCCCACCAAGCCACATCACATCAGGCTGGATGATGTCGAGATTACGGCCTTCGACGAGCTTGCGGAACCCGAATCTCGAGTACTCATGCTCACCCGTGGTGAACTTCATGGTTGGGTGGGCGCGCTTAAGTTGCTCGAAGCCGTCGGTGTCATCGGGAGAAAGACACTCCTCCCACCAGTGGATGTTGAGGTCGAGACAGGCCTTGACAATCTCAATAGTGTAAGGGACGTTGAGACTCATGTAGCAGTCGACCATAAGCGGGAAGTCCGGCCCCACGCTTTCGCGATGCTTGCGGAGGAACTCGACGTTCTTCTTGAGTCCGACATGGCCTTCGTCGGGGCAATAAGGTAGGGGAAGCTTGGCACCCCAGAAGCCCATCTCTCTAGCTGCCACGGGCTCCGGTCCTGTGCAATAAAAGTCGAGTCGCTCTTTCGTCGCGCCGCCAATAAGCTTGTAGACGGGTTCGTTGCGAAGCTTGCCCATCAGATCCCAAAGCGCGAGGTCGATTGCCGAGATTGCCGCCACTGGAAGACCCTTGCGACCGTAGAACATGGACGCTCTATACATCTGCTCAAAGAGATGGTTGGTGTTCCGCGGGTCGGCGCCGATAAGGAAGCGTTCGAAGTGTTGGTGGATGAGCCAGCAGGCCGGAGGACCGCCGAAACCGGTGGCTATGCCGACTGTGCCATCGGAAGCCTCGATTTCGATGAAGAACGAACCGAGGACGTTTATGCCCCAGCTCGTCCTCGACTTGCGATACTCTTCCCATCTGGAACAAGGGGTGGAGATGGGAGTGTCTATAAGCCTTGTTTGCGAGTTTCTTCGTGTAAGTAGCTGTCCCGGCTCTAGACAGAGCACACATGTGGGATGATACCAGGGCTCTTTTACTTACCAATGGCCACCCTTAACATTGTGATAGTCACCACCTTCGCACATTCTCGTCAGCAAACGGGAAGTTACGCAGCATCTTGGTCTTCCCCTTCTCTGACATACCTGCGCCGACTCCGCTAATCACGTAAGACCGGATCGCTTTAATGGTAGGAAATTCGCGAACACCTGATGCGGAAGCCATGGTAGATGTGAGGTAGAAGGCTGGAGATTGTCTTAAGATCCTGTCTCAGAGATGTGTTGTCTACAGGTATATAAGTGAAGTGGAAGAGGAGGAGGAAGCAAACGTAGGGTGTGCCTTATATATAGCAAAGTTGGTCGGGTTGAGGATGGAGAAGCATGAAAGATGGAAGAACCTAGTGATGAAATCCAAGTCGGAGACTCTGCGCACCGAGCAATGTGAAGTGGGGATTGGATGAGCTAAATGGGGCCGGACTAGTGTAGTGGCATTTGATTCAATCACGGGCTCAACTCAATACATCAAATTGATGTAGGTTTAAGCGGCAGCATTGGACTGGAGTGGATCACCTTCGATCAGTCATTCGGTCATTGATTGCATAGCAAACAGGTTCAGGGTCTCGTCAGTTCTTAACGCGGTTTCAATTGGGTTCGTGAGCGATGAACACGTAGCTCGTTCTTCTTTGCATTGTTTCTTTTTGACTATCCTGGAAGTCCAGTCTACAAGAGGAGTCGGTGACTGGTCCATCACGAACCTATCCAGAGACAGTTACGTCAATGGTTACAGTCATCACATACCAGCGACATTTCGGAAGCCGGGCAAGGAAACGTGGAACAGGGAGAGGGGGGGTATCTGGATACGATGCGGAAGGGGTCTCATCGCGAGAAGGCGAGAAAGCGAGAGAAAGAGAAACAAGACAAAAAGGCACGAAAATCAAGGGCAAAAATAACGATAATACTGTGTGATGGTGCCGATTGGAACCAAGAATGCGTATTTGCCATGGCCAAGGCCTTCTTTCCTGTCTATCCGTGGTTAATGGGCCATCGGGAGGAAATCCACCGACGAGCGGACGACGGAGGAGCAATGGGACGAATTCTCACCAATGAGGTGGATAAAGTGGATAAGAAGGGGTCTTTTTTAGGTTAGGGTCTGGAACTGACATCGAACCGGCATCTTCGTTCAATTGTTGTCCCCTTCCCCCCCCCCTCCATTGTCACCAATCCGGATCTAGTGTAAGTGGGGTGAGCTTGGAGCCTCTTAACAGGGTGACGAAGATCCTCGGACCAGGCCAACCCTGAGGGATCAGAACATAAAAGCCTACAGTTTACAGACTCACCGTGGGTCCGAATACTTCGCTCATTGGCATCTGGGATCGATTCATTCGACGTTGTTAAGCCATTGTCGTCAACGCCGAGGCTCTGTTCTTCTTTCACGATGCTCCCCTTCTTCTCCTGCCCCCGGCATATCACCACTCAGAGCCTCTTACCGCCCTCCACTTTGCCGTCATAGGTGCAGGAAATTCCGGTACGACTGCACGGTGCTACCACGTATTGCTCTTAGCATCGTCATATTGCTTTCTTCTCGCGAAAGTATTGCGCCGGACTAATACCAAGAAGTGCTAGCGCCGGCATCGTTGGGGCATCGTGGCATCGTTGGGCGATGGCCAGGAAATGGACCAGTGGAGGGCCGAGTGGAGGCGAGAAACGGAGGTAGGAATGATGATCGTGAGAGATTCATTGACATGACAGGTTCTAGAATATAGATGCATCAGATTCTCGTCTTGACAATCCAATAAGACGCTTTCCTATGGGCCTATCCTCCAGAGTCTCGCGTGGCGGCTGGCTTTTGGGATGAAATGCGCGTCCAATCTGATTATACCTCAGTCCCTTCTCGACCTTATCTGGAGCCTTACCCCATCTCGGCCTAGGCGGTATCGTGGAGACGACTACATGTGAGAGGGGGAGTAGAGATTGGAAGGCGAGTTAAGTTCATGGCCGTGAATGCTCCCTCATCGCCGCTATTGAGTAGACGAACGCTCTCATCGTCCCCATGATAGGCTCTGGGCAAGTCGCCACAGGTTGATAGACCAGGAAGCCAATGACGGCAAGATTTCCCACACACTGCAGAAGGCGGACCAATATATGGCCAGCCTGGGTATGTAGGGAGCTCGTCGATACCCAACCTGCGATCCACAGTACTCAGTAGTCAATAGGAGGAAAGACCCGAGTTAGAGGCCGAAGTGAGGTTAGAGGAAGCGAGCGTCGGATTAAATGTTGTCACTGGTTCCGAATGTTACACGCTTGCATCCAGAGTCTTCCTCCTTGGCGGAAGGATACCAGGTGACTGACTGTGGTACAACATGGTTGACATGGAAGTAATGCAGGTAATTTCCTACAAACAGAATCGTGCATTGGCATGGGAAGGGTTCAGAGACAGATGGGATGAGAGAAGATCTGGGATGAGGATTGCCCCCAATGCCCTCATGCTTCGACTTGGATCCCTGGCCTGGATCAATCACCTGTCAACGTTTCTGTCGCCAGGTGTTTAACACTGGCGTGCCAACTTGAAGTCTCAGCCCATACAGCAGACCCCGCCCAGCGTACTCTTTCCCCGTGGGACGAGTGGAGTATGTAACAGAAACCTTAGATTCGGTACGACGATTGCCTGCAATAATAGTACCGAGGGCCGGGAACAAGGTACAAGATACATCGGTTTTGGCGCATCCATGCCGCCCTTTCCCCGACCGGACTCGATGGGCCCAATGTGATTCGACGAATGGATGAATGCTCTCATTGCTCTGTCCTTGTCTGGCTGTCCTACCTGTCTGGTTAGCACGGCTCCTTCCCCCCACGGCCGACAATAGCTCCTTGTCCAGGACCTCCCTTTCTCCTTCCTTGCGAACATCCAAGCTTCATTATACCCGAACCGAAAATATCCTCGATTGTTTGGGCCGCCAGATGCATTGTGTCTGCTGCCCAATCCAGACCACCCGCATTTGATCTCCTCCATTACTTGCCCTTTCTGCATCTTCTTTCTGCGACGTGCGAGGCCTAGACTCCAGAACTGCTACCGAGTTTCTTTCAGCACTTCGGTCCTGGCAGGCGCGTGGCGTAACATTGGTGTTCTGGGGCATCGAACCTGGTAAGCTCACCACCCCCATTCGAGCCGTGAGGTGCCTAGGTCACCAGCCTCTTTTCGATCCTCCCTATCACAATTTTTCGCCGCCTCAAACGACGTGATCCAGTCATCGAACGTCTCATTACTCCATCAGCCCTGTTTCTCGCTGTGGTGTGCTTGCCCCGCCATTTCTCCCTCCCTCCCCCACTAAGCAATCCACAATGCATTAGAGCCCCGACCTCGACCTGTCATCCTACCCGCTCCCGAGCACCGACGATCGCGGCCTACCCGTCCGTATAGCGCCGGCTTCTACCAACCCCGGTCTCTTTTTCCATCGTCGACGTGCATCCACAGCCTTGCTTGGTATCAGGGAAATACCTGATTCTGGCCCCTTCTTGCGAATGTAGTACTTCCGGGCCCGACGAACCACCGCCAGTCGGGGCCCCCCACCATTCTCGCCATAGGCCCAGAGGATCTTTGCATTCCCCGCACCCGCCGTCTGCGCCCTTATTGGCATTTGGCGCATGCCCGACCATCCAATGCTCTGGTATTTACGTGTTCGGTCCTAGGGGCACTAGTGATATGACGAAGCAGCATCAGCAACACCAGCAGGGAGCGCAGCAGCCCCAGTCCCAGCACCAGCACCAGCCGCAGGGCGGCAGTACCAAGCAAGAAAGTAGATCACCCGGCTCGGCATATCCCCTAGGAACTTCTAGCGTTGGCGCTCCGCCGTCAGATGCCAACTCTGCTGCCATGCCTAGCACCGACCAGGAGAGTGATGAGGGCAACCCCATCCCCAGCCCCGATGACCTTGACCACGAAAATGAAGACAATGACTCGGTCCGTCTTGGAAAGCGCAAGCGACCGCTATCTGTGTCGTAAGTCCTCACCCCTCTCCAATACCGAACTCAAGCCTACTCAGAGCCTCGCTGAAGCTCGCGAGATCATCCTTCGTTTCGCTCTCACACTCCCGAATCTTCTCTGCATTCTCCCCATCACGTCTCGAGAATAATCCCACGAGCTATTACTTTCCCCCGAAGACTCTTTAACTTTGGTTACTAATGTCTTACCTCTTTACTTTGCCCAGGTGCGAACTCTGCAAACAGCGAAAGGTACGCTCCTCCACCAACCAGCTCGTGTCACGTACTATTTCGTGACGTACCCCACTTCAATATTCCCTACTCGCCCTCCAGGCTTCAGGCACCTTCACGCGGCGGGCGCCATACTTTAATCTACCTTACACCTGCTCCCAGTCAATCCCTTTAAGCGCTCTCAAGAATAATGCTGATTGTACCGCCATTAATTAGGTTAAATGCGATCGTGGACAACCTGCCTGTGGTTGGTGTAGTCGCAATGGGGCACTCTGCGAATACAAGGAGCGAAAGAAGCCTGGCCTTCGGGCCGGCTACGGGAAGGAGCTTGAGCAGCGCCTCGATAGGCTTGAGGAGATCCAAAGGACCCATTCCCAGATTCTCGAGGCCTACATGACCGCCACCGCTTCTACCGGAGGAGCACACATCAATACCCTCGCGTCAAACACCCCTAGCTTGCGCCTCAGCAACCCCAGCGTCCCGAGCGTGACGAGTGAGCAAGGCACACCGAGAGAGCAGGGCCTCTCCTTGTTTAGGCATCCAGATCCGATGCAGACTTCTCATCACGGTGAAGCTAGGGTGTTCCTGCAACCCAAACCACAGGGGTTTCAACCTGCGAATCCAGCCAGCTTTACAGGCCTAGGCCCATCCGCCTCGGTGTCGGCGCCATTGCACGATGGTTTTCAAGCCCAACACCCCCAGCAGTCACATAGGGTGGCAACCGCGTCCCAGCAGCAGCAGCAACAACAGCAACAACAACATAGCCAAGATTATTATTCGCGTGGCGATGTGAAAGTCCACCCCTCTAGTCTTCTCACGCAACCGTCAGATACCCCCGCCACTGGACCTGAACAGGAACTACCGCCATACGATTTGCTCTACGCCTTGGTTGAGCTCTACTTTAAGCAAATCCACACATGGTGTCCGATCCTACACAGAAAGACGACGTTTGATGCATTCTTTGGTGGCCACACATCACTCGATGAGGCTGACCGCGTCCTTCTCCATGCCATTGTGGCGACCACTCTTCGTTTCTCCCAAGACGACCGACTAACCGAGGACAGAAAACGCCACTACCACGATCTTTCCAAAAGAAAGGTGCTGCTCTACGGCTTGGACAACCTATCTGTGAAATCGCTACAAGCACTTGTTATCCTCGCCCTCGATTTATTTGGTAGTAGCCACGGCCCGCCGAGTTGGAATATCATGGCCTTGATTACCAGGGCGGTTGTGCAAATCGGCCTCGCGGTCGAGAGCTCTCCCTTGACTGTCGCACCAAACCTTCCATCCATATCCACGTTGCGCGCTACTATCCTCCCTGAGCCGAGAGACTTCATCGAAGAAGAGTCCCGGCGGCGACTCTTTTGGATGGTTTATCTTCTAGATAGGTATGCCACGATTGTTACAGCATTTGACTTTGCGCTCGGGGATAGGGATATCGAAAGGAAATTGCCCTGCCGAGACGAGTTGTGGGCAAAGAACCAAAAAGTCGAGACCCGGTGGTATCTGAGGGGCCAAACTGCTGGAGATGGTGTTATTGAGCCGGGGTTGGGACGACCGGAGAACCTTGGAGCATTTGCGTACTATATTGACATTCTGTCAATTCTATCCCAGATACACCTCTTCCTGAAGGAGCCGGTGGATATCAGTGCTGGACCCGATGTGGAGCGGTGGCAGAGACGATACAAGGAACTTGACTCCCTGCTATCCCAGTGGCAAGTCGGCCTGCCCGCTGAATTCGGCAGCATGGGGTGCCAATCTGCAGCGAATAAAGCTGCCGCCTGTTCGTGGGTCATGCTACACACAACTTTCCACACGACGGTTATCCGGCTCCATTCATCCGCGGCGTATCCCACTATGCGATCCGCAATATTTGCGCCCTCCTATGGAGCGATGCAACGTTGCCAGGTAGCGGTTGAGAATATTGCGGCCCTATATGAATACGTGAACTCGAACGGCCTGCTCGACAAGCTAGGTCCGCCGTTTGCATTTAGTCTGTGGGTTGCGGCGCGCTTGCTCCTAGTGCACGCGTCGACGATGGAGCATCCCTTGTCGCCTAACATCACGGTCTTCCTCACTGCGCTTCGCGAGATGGGACGCTACTGGCAGGTCGCGAGCAGGTACTCTCAGTTGCTTCAGAGGGTGCTTGACGAGTATAAAGACAGCGAGAGGAAAGGAGACGGAGTGACACCCAAGTCGGTCAAGATCCTCGCTGATATGAGGCGTACGGCGTTTGACCTCGAGTGGCTCATTTCACACCAGCCGCGACACCCCCCGCCAAGTGCCTATGCCGGGAATGGTGGTGGTGGTGGTGGTGCTGGTGGTAGCGGGCTAAGCGGCGCACCATCCCGCATGGCCAGCCTCACTCCAGCTAGAACTCCAGCGCCAAATGAGCTAGAATACCTCGACGTGTTTAACTGGTTCAACTACCCGAGAGTGCCGCCGGGAGGCGAAAACGCTCTTTACCCGATGGCCCATGGAATGGTGGATGTTGCCGGCGGTGGTCTGGCAGGCGGGACCGCGGCGAACGGAAGCGGCGGGGACGGGCACGGAGGTGTCATTCCTGTCACGGCAGAGTACATCAACTTCGGCACGTATGCCGTTGATGCTACTAGGGATTGGTTGGGAGTATGAACACAACAGGATGGTGTGTGTGATGTCGAGGGTAATGAGAAGGTTTGATGACACAGATTTGAATGATTTATTTTTTGTGTATATTTATTTATACCTATGCATATGAAGCGGGATTTTACGGACGCGGTTTATTTATTGATTGATTTATTTTTTGGGGAGAGACGTCAGCGGATTGATGTATTTAGCGAGGCATCGTGCGAGAGGGAACTTGGATCTGGAGTGGGAGTTTTTGGATGGGATACCAATTTTTAATGACTGAAATGGAGAAGTCTCTAATGCAGGATAATGTCACGTTTGCTGTTTTGATTTTGAATCAAATGTCTTGTCTTCTCTTCAGTCCCCATATTCCAACTATCCTCTTGTGTTAGACTGATGTTTCGGCGGGCAATATATCCATGTCTCCCAACTTGGAACAGACACCCTCGAACCCTTGATCACAGCGAGAACGTCAACCAGGGACGGGATACGATTAACAGAAAAAAAGGGGTATATGTATTAAGTTCAATCTCACTCTCCTGCTTCTATCATCCCCTGGTCTTGTGGTATATCAATCCAAATTAATCATAAAAATCCAAAGCCCCATAGCGAATATTGAAAAGGACGCAACCAAGGTATCTCAGCCTAATGCAGTGTACTATCCCTCCTTTAAAAAAACAAGCGACAAGACTCCGTTGCCATGCTCTCAATCACTTTGCCGCGAAGATAGGTCCAAAAAACGAATTCACAAGCAAACAGCACCCCAGCAACGACATAAGCCGAATAAAGCGTCCATCCAAGAGAACAAGTAAATGACAAAGGAAACCGCAAGCGAAAGCAAGCGCGGGATGGGCGTATCCATCCCGATTCCCGAGTGTAGTGAGCACTCGTCGTGCGTGATGATCCAGAACTCCAGTGATGCGGATGCGTGTGGTGGCTGTATTAAGTGGAAAACAAAGGAAAAAGAAAATAGGAAAAAAAATGTTAGGAAACTTATCAACTTTCTAATATGTCTTTGAGGGCAGCTCGATCAACAGTGTCGGGTTGTACCTTACTTGGCGCACCGCGGCGTCGTTGTGAAGCCGCCCAGTACTCTTGGAAACCGGGGATGGCTCCCGGTTGGTTGATCCCAGGAGTACGGATGATATCTTTCTCCCTTTCCTTGATGGCGGCCTTAGGCTTAATCCGAACGGAGACAGCGGCTTCCGTTTCTGCCGGGGCGCCATTCGTGGACGGATCGTTGTCGTCGTTGCCGCCTTCATCACCACCTGTAGAGGCCCGACCTCCCCAGGGTCGCCACCCTCTCCACTTGCCAAGAGGGCCAAAGGATGACGCCTGGGTCTGCTGAGGCGTGGGAGATGGGAGAGCGGCGAGGCTGTCCCGCAGAACGGCAGAGCCCCGCTTGCCACCGATGGTGGAGAGAGTTGGCTGCGCCGTTATCCCCGTTACAATAGCCTGCGCACTGCCGAGATGACACAAAGTGAGCTGGCTCGGGCGGTTCTTGAGAGTATGTATATCCAGACCACCAGAGAGGGACATGATGGATTCATGAGACACTGTCCGACGAAGAACAGGTCGGAGAGGACTTTGGGGGCTAGCGATATCATCCACCTCTCCCAACTGCCCAAATCCGGCTCTTGGACTATCTCTATCAGTAGTTGTCCGTGTTGAAGAGTCGTCGTCGTCATCAACTTCCTCGACCGTGCCTTCACCCACGTTGTCTAGATGTTGCACTGGTAAAGACGGTTGAGACAACTCCACTTGAGAGAACTCCACAATTCCGAGTGATAGTGCCGTTGTAGAGGTAGGGTAAGGCGAGGATGGCATAAAACCATGAATATTGTTATTCACGGGTATTACTGGCATTTGTAAGCCATTTCCATCCGATTTGGGTTTGGGAGACAGTGGATCTATGCTTGTAGATGGCGAGGGAGGCCCGTCACTATCGAGAGCCATACTTCCATCAAACATTGACAAGCGAGGATTGCTCTGTGGCGAGCTAGACAGAGTCGATAGCGCAAACTCGGAGATAAGATTGGAGGCACGCGACCAGCGAACAGAGGCTTCCGTTTCCGAGTCGTTTATTAGAGGGCTTCTCGGGGAGTAGAGATCCTGAATAGCTGGTCTCTGCCATTGCTCGCGGACGGTGGGCGGGAGGGTAGGAGAGGAATGCTCTGGTGTAGGTGGCATGAATCCCGACAAGGAATTCATACCCTGCCTTCTCTTCTTAGGCTTGCGGTTTTCTTGTTTTGGTGTGACATGGTAATGGTGGTGGATGTGGACCTCTCGAGATGGCGGAGACTGGGGTGCACCAAGTTCGGCTCTCAAATTCGAGACAAGGGCAGCAGGCGACGTCTCATGAATGGGCTGGTGAAGAGAAAGGCGTTCTCTAAGGACTTGGATCTCATCACTGGAATTCGCAAGGAGTTCCCTGAGCTCAGCAATCCCTAGCTGCAAGTTCGCGTTGTCCTGCAGTAGATCCCTCACGAAGTGTGACACGACCGTGCTAGTTCCCGCACCCGTGCTGCTCTGAGGACCGAAACCGAGCGACTTGACGGCCGCGGCGCCTTTGAGGCGGCCTGCCGCAGTGCTAAGTTCCCTCTCGATCTCACGCTGGCGTTCCATACGATCAATAACCTCGGCTTGTCGCTCTCTCTCCTCACGAGCACCCCGTTCCATCAAGTCAAGTTGGCTCTGGAGGTCGGCAATCGTGCGTTCAGCTAACCTCCACCGTCTTACAGCAGATCTAGACTCCTCTTCCGTGTTGACAAGTGTATTTTGCGCATGCTCAAGGTCATTCTCTAGGGTGGTGATGTGTCGTTCCATATCGGCGGCGCGGGAGGAGGTAATCTCGAGTCGGCGAATGGTCTGCTCGGAAGCCTGTAAACTTGCCTCGAGGACTTGAATGCGGCTCTCGGACTCGGAAACGGAGTTGTTCAGCTCTTCGAGCTGATCTAGCAGGGCGCGGTTTTCTTCGATCGTTCTCGCGTTCATGATTTCCAGCTCTTTTTTATCGGTCTCGAGCCGCTTGATACGGGAGGTCAGTGTAGCGCGGTCTCGCTCGGTATCAACCATGTAGGCTTCATGGCGAACTAATAGCGCCTGCAGAGCAAAAGTTAGCGAGGGGGCCATTTTCACAACGGTTCCAGCTAGACTAGTTAGATAAAGCAGGTAGAGGGGGTTAGACGGGGCTCGGGAAGTGGAGGCGCACATGAGAGGGGAGAGTAAAGGCAGCCATGAGGAACAATATAACTTGCTCGATGTTCGATGCAGAGAAACCAACAAGGAAATAGTTCAGAGACAGAGCAAGACATGCAAAAAAAAGGCACCTGGGGACAGAACCTAAATATGACTCTAGCCATATTTACATAGAAAGCAGAGCAGCCTCGGCGAACACGATCAAGGCGAATAGAATTACGATTTGCAAGGGCAACCAAGACGAGGAAATAAAAAAGCAAAAAAGCCGCGAGAGAAGGGAAACGAAACAAAAACGAAACCACCATGAGCTCCGGGATCGAAGGGAGTGGGCAACATACTTGGCCAAGTTTTGCTGCCATATGAACATCCTTCTCGACGCTCTCCAAGATCGAGCAGTTGTGTCTCAAGACGATACAGTTCAGATCGCCACAGCAGCACCGGAGGGGCGGTACATCAGAAGAAGACGGCGATGGGCCGTCTGACTCGGCTGGGCTCGGGGCCTCGGGGCCATCGTCGCCAGTCATTCTCGTGGTTGCTCAACTATCCCTACGCACTCTGCTTTTGCTGTCCGCTCGAGACCCGAGTCAGCATGGCGGACGCAAGCCACAGGTGCGGACGCAGTGGTAGGGGCGGGAGCGGCTCGGAGGGGTGTGTGGTGTTGCTCGACGCTGGCGGCGGTGACCTGTCGATGGGAAGAAAGTGTTGCACACTAGAGACGCATGTTCGAGAGCACACGATTTCGGCGAATCGACGGTCGGCTGTGTTGGAGATCAAGGGACCTGGTTGGATTTTTGGCCTGGGGGATAAAGTTTTTTGTGAACCCAGTGTTAGACAAATATGGGGATGGGAGGCGAAAGTTTCTCCCCTTCATCAAAAGAAGAGAACAATTTGAAGTAGCCTAGAGGCGTCAAAATACTTGGGAAGAGGAGAAAAGCGGGGCGGTGACTATCGCACCTTCCCTGGTCAGATAACGTAGTTTGGGTGGACCGTGGAAGTCGCGTTCGCTTGGGCCTTGTGACGTAGCGCGTCCTGCTTTAACCACTTCGGGATTGGACTGGTTCCTTGAGCACTACAAAGGTACCTGTTGTGTTGACTTCGTAATAGAGTACGCAGGTACCGAGTGACTTTGCCTGAATCCTCTAAATTGCGAAGGTCCCGCGGAAATTTTATAGCGCAGCCACTAGCCTACTAGAGCCTGGCAACCTAAATACAGAACCGATTTTACTGAGTGGAATTTTCCCATCTACCGCATATCCCACTTCCATTTTAACTGCTTTCCGTGCCCTTTGTGGTCCGAAGCATACCATTCTTGCCCCGTCAACACACCTTCTGGCCCAATCCTCCAAGTTCCATCCTCAACTAGACCTACCCAGTGCCTCAGCAGCTCGCACAGCCTCGGGCTACGCTGCGGAGCCCAGAGGCAATTCGTCCCGAACTGAAAGATATCCTGTCTAGGTTCGACGGGGACGAACACAGTGCTATCCAGGTCCCAGTTATATTCGAGAGGGTTTAGATACAGCCCCGACATACGCTGAACGGTGCATTTTGCAAAGCCGCTCTCGAAAGTGTACATCTGATGTTCCTTTTCGGTTTTAAGTTCCATGTTGGGGACTATAGTAAAGGATGGCGTAACGGGGACTTCGCCGGGGAGGATCAACGACGCAAGCTCGATTTCATCTCCGGGGTTGAGGAAATTCCCATGATGAGCGGCTGGAGGCGCTCGTGGGTTAGTGTAGAGGGATGTCAGCGTCTCAGGCAAGAAAGTAGTGATTCCAGGAGCGACGAATTTAAACCTGGGCCTCTTGGCGTGACAGAGAAATTCGACGGCGAAGGAGCTGAGTTTGAGGCTGGTCAACAGATCCCTATCCAGCGGTTCCAAGTAGCCCGGCCGGGCGGTTGTCGGGGGCAGCCGGGCTTCGATGGACGCGAGGAGTTCGCCCCAAGCTGCTAGTGCCTCGTCGAGATCAGCCTGTATCCATGGAACGTAGGTAATGCGGCCATCGATGGGATTCCAGTGGCATTTTCCCGTCTCCCAGAGAGCCAGATGCTTCCGGAGGATGAATTCGAGCGGCGGCCACTGCTCGAAGTCAAATGAGGTCCTTGCAGGGCCGAGGCCGGCGGGACAAAAGCATGCGCGCAGCTCGCCCAGGTTGAAGAGTACACCACCTGGGACGCCTGGATGCCAGCCTATAGGATCGGGATAGAGGAGGATGAGTTCGGGATCCTCTTCGTCTAGGCCCAACCACTCGGTGGCAGCAAGTAGATCAAGGCGAGGACTCCTAAGACCCGGAGTAAGTCGCTCCTCGCCTCTATGCTCTATCAAGGATAGGAATCGAAACCCTTCGTACCCAAGCGGGTTGTTCAAGACATCCTCTGTCCAATCGTCCGCGGTCTCCTGCAGGAAATGGCCGAGAACGTTGACACGGTCCGGTAGGGGTTCACCACAGTCAACGAGATGCTGCATGCTCAGGTTCAACAACCTATTGTGGAGCTCAGCGCATTTCTTAGCCGAGAATGGGGCATAAAAATCGTCCGGAAGCGATTCAATTTCCGGGTCGCCTTCCATCTTGACCGAATAGCCCTCGTCATAGTTGTTGGGTGTCGGGCAGAAGTAATGTTACGAGAACCTTGAATGTGCCAGTTTATGCATAGGTACGTAGGGCACGGCACTGGCCAGGCAAAGGTGTGCTTGGCGGGACAAGAATGAGCAAGCTGAAAAATAAGAAATCCTTTCACATTCAGCTTGAAGAGACCGGCCGGGTGGAAGATCCGAGAAAAAGTAAAAATTACCAGGGATTTTGACCCCTTGGTCGGGATTTACTACCAAACTAATTTTCAGAGAGGCCCGATTCAGTTGAATCTCCGTATCGACTCTAAAATGGTGTGGCGGAATGCACACCGGAGGTTTTAGCTTATGGTCCTGATCCGGGGCTTGAACATCAAGTTCAGAGCCTGGAAGATGTTTCCCGAATCTCTTGCCCTGGGGCAACATGACGAAGCCAAGGGCCAGCTCCTGCTTCAGAATGAGCCAACTTACAACCGTCCTGCTCCATGAAATCATAATGACAAAGTTAGAGCAACCTGTCTCTCAAACTGAGACAGGAAGGCTCATGTAGATGTGAGAAGGATTTGCTGACGCATGCCATCTACGCAGGAAATGGAAAGGGGGGATTGTCCTACGATCAGCAAGTGTCAAGGAGAAAGAAAAAAAAAAAAGAAAATCCTGACATGTCTGACTCTGAGACGAGAAAATACATCCATGAGTGAGAAGTGACTTGCGTCACCATGTCCCGTTCATCCTCTGCCTAGCCCCTCAGTTAACGTTTACTGTCAAAACATCCAGACCCCCAACAATCTGACTCTTCGAAGGCATCTTCTTCTCGTACATCAATGTGCTACACTGCGCCAGCACAGGGTCCCTGCCCATAGCCGCCATGGCCAACACCGTCTCACCGCGACAGTAGTAGGCGACAAATTTTCCTTCTGCGGGATTTCCTTGAATGACGATATCATCCCAACCGGCAGACGCGTTTCCGCAATACCTCAGCTGGCCTGACAGGGCAGACCAGAATATGGGGATGAAGGACCAAGGGGCCTCCTTGGGATGGGTAATGTCTCGGGCCACGGCCCTTCCCGCGTTCTGAGCCACACTCCAATGTTCGATGCGGGTGGATTGGCCGTCTCCGCCAGGGCCGTGGTACGGGAATGTGGCAATGTCGCCAATGGCGTAGACATTTTTGAGTCCCTCCACCACAAACTTCTCATTCACTTTAAGTGAGCCGTCCCTCTCGAGACTCACAGCACTGTTATCCCTGAGATAGGCAGTGGCTGGAGCTACACCAACACCGAGGATAACGAGGTCTGCCTCGAGTCTGGTACCATCCTTGAGGACAACAGCGCCGACCTTGCTCGCGTCCGCTGCGGATGCTTCTGCTTTCTCAACCGAAGCAGACAGGTAGAATTTTACTCCCAACGCCTCGAGGCCCTTTTGTAAGCCAGCACCAACCTGCTCTCCCAGGACCCTCTCGAGTGGCACCTTCTCCATACCAACAATGGCAATTGAGTTACCGCTGCTCAAGGCCTTGCCCACCTCCATGCCGATGAAGGAGGACCCAATGATAACAATCTTCTTGCCTTTGTCGCCTACGGCCCCCACAATCTTCTTGGTGTCATCAATCGTTCGTAGAGTAAAGATGTTGCCCAGTGTCTTGAAACCATCGAGAGGGAGTCTTCGCGGTGTTCCTCCCGTGGAAAGCACAAGCTTCGAGTATGAAATTGTTTCGCCCTTCTTGGTATGGACGGCATTTCGAGCAAAATCGACGCTAGTTACTTCGTCATCAACTATGTCTATGGCGCCGTTCTTATACCAGGCGCCATCCCTCCAAGCAATCTTGTCCGGATCGGTCGACAAGGCTTTGGAAAGCTTAGGTCGGTCAATTGGTAGATAACCTTCCGAGGATATGACAGTGACGGGTCCCTCGTATCCGTTCTCCTTGAGTCCGTCAACAACGCCAAGTGCTCCGGAGCCGCCTCCGACAACCAAGACCTTTTGTTCTTGCGGTTTAGACGCGGCGGCGGCACGGCACTGGAAGTTGGGCTTCCTGCGCCCGGACTTGATGGCCGCCTCTTCACCAGATATGTATACGGCGCCGTCGCGTTCGACAACTGGGAAGACGGAGAGAGAATCGAGCGCTGGTGCATCTTCGATATCGCCGGACTTTGCATTGAAACAAGCTGTCTATGCATGAGCTATGTCCCAAACCAAAGTCCTCGGAGCAAACAAGGTAACTTACCGCCGTGCCAGGGACAAGTGAGACGACCAGACGCCGTCAAAATGCCTTTGACAAGAGGGGCGCCGTAATGTGTGCACTTAGAGCCGACAGCTTGGATGGAGCCGCTAGAGTTGACAAGGAGCACTTTGCCGCCTTCAACCCCCTCCACTTCCACTTCTTGCATGTCACCAGGTTTCAGCGAGAGCGCCGAGAGGTCCTTGAGCTTGTATTCCTTGGCCATTGTGAACTTTGGACCGTGTCCAGTAATGAATCTTGTTTGGTTGAAAAGAAGATGGGGAGGAAGTCGAATGTACGGGGAAGCAAGACGAGAAAGGAGGTGTATTGAGACTAGTGAAGCTCCTGTTCGTGTATGGAGGGGGAGGGGAAGTTTGGAAATCATGAAGAGACGAGCGGGAGAACCGAGAGTTTTCAATGGTGGGCGGGGTTGCTTGTATTAATGATGTGCTGCCGTGGGTTTGAAGAATGACGACTGCGGATGGGGACATGCGACGGTAATGGAACGTTGGAACAGCTGCAGGAGCGAGACACGTCTTCTTCTGCATATCAGGATGATGCAAGCGCGAGGGACCAAACACCTTATGGAGGGGAGGGCAGGGGAGGGGCTGGCAGCTATCATACGAGAGCAGCAGCAAAATTGATTCATTCCCAACCGGCCAAGCTACCCAGAACTTGACTCAAGGCGGATCAATCGATCCTTGGGTCCATGACGGCAGCGGCGCCAGGAGAGCCAGGCCCAAGTCCATGTTGGTATTTCCCAAGATTGCTGCGAAGATTCCAATTCGACCCAGCCCAGAGCCAGAGGTTGAGTTCGACGTAACAAAGCTCGATACTGCGTGGAATACGCGTACTACGTACTAAGTATAAATCAGTAAACTAGTACATCTGAATCGTGATGCAAATTGGGCGGCCACCGGAAACAGAAGTGGAGGGGGCGGGGATATCAAATCAAAGCATCAATTGATCAACATTCAAACTCTCCAATGTCAAAATGCAACGGAGTTTGAGGATTTAGCGGACGGAACAGTGGGGCAAGCTGGGCGGGATTACTTTGCGCGGCCCCTGATTGGTCACAGCTGCCACCAAGCTTGCATGTGCAACGACAACGATGACATCCCAGAAAGAAGGAGCTCCCAGACCACCTCGAAGCACATCTCCGAGGACGGTGCGGTGGAGCATCTGCGCATTTGTCAGCGGCATTCGAAGTGCCGAACTTGCAACTCTTATTGTTTGTGCTTGTCTAGATCAAATGCGACCAACTGTGTTGATTGACGTATTCTCAATCCAATGTAGCTGCACTGAGGAAAGCTGTTGAATGTGCCCCTCATGGAAGCGTCGCTTCTATAGACCCGGCGATTCTGCGCCCGCATGATTTGTCAAAAACTTCAACTGGGAAGGCAGCAGAGGATGAGGATGTTTGAAGTGGTGCCCGGGAATGCTGCATTTTGAAGCACCAGTCGAGACACTCCTTCAAGCATCTTACATCTGCTACTGTGCCAATTCGGACGATTATGGAGGATTACATACGCCATACGTTCCCTCACCGAAGCCATCAAGCAATACTTCGTTGGGGGTTTCTTTCCCAAGTCCTTCCCTGAGTTCTACCACTACGACCTGTGTCTTCTGATTTTAAACAGCATCTTGATCCTTGATGTCGAGTAATATTCCCGTCCGCCAAATCCTCCCCTTCAAGACGACACTAGGTCCTCTCATTCAAGGTGGAGGCACAAGCTGACAGTTCTGGGTTTGGAGAGAAAGTGCCCCTGTATTTCGGGATTTTGAGATCTATCGCCAGGCCAGGCTGAATTCACAGTATCTATACTGTACCCCGGGGCCATCTACACAACTAAGATTTTCCTTTGGTGGGGTTGGGGGCCCTCACGCACAGTAAGAATACCGAAATGCCACTAAATATACCAGAGCACCACCTAATTCTCAAGGTCCACGATGGAACTGATCCATTGATTTCAATGTTGCTTAATCTTCGGTTTGGCTCGAGAAATTGGCCACGTCCGACTTCAACATCATTAACATCATTGATCCATGATTCCTGACCAGCCTTTCCCAACGAATCTCCAAAGCTCCCATAAATGCGGCATCTCAAGACAATTTAGTGTCGCCTCCACCTAAACACCCACGGACGCGACCAGCCAGATGTCTAATTCGTCGCGGGGCAGTTCGGCCCTCCGCGGCGCGTCCTTTCTCATCATTCTCCAGGTCTCATCGCGTCTTCTCACCTTCTTCGCGAACCAATTGCTGCTACGCTTCCTGACCGCTCCCCTTCTGGGCCTTTCTGCGCGGCTAGAGGCATACTATCTCACTGTTCTCTTCTTTGCGAGAGAGAGTCTGCGGGTGGCAATCCAGAGGCAGCCCATCTCAACTGACGATGAGGAGTCCAAGAGGCAAACTGAGACTGGTGGTAATGGGGGCAAGCGTGTCGAACCTACCAAGACAGACCATAGTGGGGATCAGGCGCAGGCGGTTGTGAACCTGGGTTATCTAGCAGTCGTCCTAGGCGCCGTGGTCACTGCCGTCCTCGGCTGGTTCATGCACCTATCCTCCAGCCAGGGGAGTGAGGAGCGCTTTGACGAAGCCCTGAGACTGTACGCGCTCGCTGCTATGTTAGAACTTCTGTCCGAACCATGCTTCGTGTTGATGCAAGTGCGGCTTCATTTTGGTACTCGTGCCCTTGCTGAGTCTGCCGGCGCGTTCCTACGATGCGGCGCGACGCTTGGCTCGGCGATATACGCAAGTCGCAACGGACTGGATCTAGGCGTTCTTCCATTCTCTCTAGGACAGCTCGCCTACGGTGCGACTTTGTTGGTCGTCTACCTTGGGGATGGATATGGTTTAGCCTCGCGTGATAACTTCTCCATATTCCCGCGACGGATTGGTGCAAAGACTGCGAGCAAGGATGAGAGGGCTACGAAGAGCGGTCCCGGCGGCGGCTATCTCTTCTCATACTTCTACCAGCCAACGCTGAGTCTGGCGTCCAGCATGATGGCGCAAAGTGTCGTGAAGCATTTCCTGACTCAGGGAGATACCTTCCTGGTTTCGATCCTTTCGACGCCTCACGCCCAGGGTATCTATGCCCTTGTAAACAACTACGGAGGTCTGCTCGCCAGACTCTTATTCCAACCTATCGAGGAGAGCAGCAGGTCCTATTTCAGCCGTCTTCTATCCACACCTTCGTCGGCCACAACACCAGAGCCAAGTAAATCTGGCGAAAAGGAGCCCGTGGCTGCCAAACCCGCCGTGGAAAAGGCAAGCGGCGACCTCCACCGCCTTCTCAAGCTCTACATCCTCGGCTCCACCATAGTCGTCACCCTCGGACCCTTAGCCGCCCCCCACCTCCTATCCCTCGTCGCAGGCCGCTCCTGGTCCGCCAGCGCCTCCCCGGCCCTCGCCGCCTACTGCTATTACATCCCCCTCCTCGCCCTCAACGGCGTTTCGGAAGCCTTCGTCGCCTCCGTCGCCACCGAAGCGCAGGTCCATACGCAAAGCGCCTACATGGCCGGATTCTCCGTCGTCTTTGGCCTCTCGGCGTTCACGGCCCTGCGCGTCCTTGACATGGATCCGCCCGTGGGTTTGGTCTGCGCCAATGCCGCGAACATGGTTTGCCGGATTGTGTGGTGCGCTTTCTTCGTGAGGCGGTACTTCCGAGAGAAGGGTGTCGGGTTTGATCTGGCCAGCTTGAGCCCGAGCGGAATGGGTGTCGGCATCTGTGTGGTCACCCCGTATCTTGTCCGGAGGGCACTTTTTCTTGCAGAAGATATTGTACGTGGAAGTGCCTTCATGTCACTAGTTGTGATTGGAGCGACAGCTATCCCGATAGTAGCTCTATTGTACGTACCCTGTGAACCTTTTTCGTTTTTGTTTATCCCTGACCTCGCAAACCCAACATTTTCCGGTTCTCTTCTCTATACCTCTTGGTATGTAACTGACAAATTGATATAGGGCATTCGCCGAGAGGAGATTCCTCATAAAATGCTACTCTTCCCTCCGAGGCACAACATCGGCCTCTGGCGCCAAATCGAAAACGACATGATATCCATAATTCTCTTTCATCCCACTGTAGCATAATAGAAAGTAATATCCTTAGAGCATAGTGCATTCTCCTACTCCTTCGTTTGGTCCGCCTCAGCTGTTTTATATACGTTCGCGCGCAAGAAGTGTTCCCCGACTAGTCATCAAAGACAATCTTGGCGGGAACATTAGTCGTGTCCACCTCGCGGTAAAACGCTCCGTATACGGGATGCAACTTCTTCTTGACGGTGGTGCCGAACTTGAGGAGATCCTCAGGAACAGGCTGGCCAGCTTGCTTAAGAATGTTGATCAATCTGGAATATAAGTTAGCCAAGGCATGACAAAGATAGCGAAAGAGGGGGGGAAGGGGAAGGGGGAACCGGTAGATAGGGGAAGACGTACTCTCCAGAATGCGACTTGTCATGTAGAGTAAACAGGGTAATCGCCTCGCCTGTCTTTCCAGCACGTCCCGTACGACCAATTCTGTGGACGTAGTCTTCGATCGTTAGGGGGAACTAAAAAGAGGAATAGTTAGCAACCTATTCACTATACATCTGAATAGGACTAGAAAACCTACCGTCAAATTGATGACGAGCTTCACCTCGGGAATGTCAAGTCCTCTGGCCGCAACATCGGTAGCCACCAAGACACTCGTAGTTCCAGCCTTGAACGCCTCCAAACTCCTAGTCCTCTGCTCTTGCTTGAGATCACCATGAATACCCGCAACGCGGATACCCCTCCGAGACAGAGTCTCCTCCACCCTCGTCGCCTCTTTCTTGTACAGACAGAACACGAGAATACGGTCATTCCGCTTACTACCCTGCTGATACTCCCTCAGGATCTGAAACAGACGACCCTCCTTCTCCCGCGGGTCCACAACCTCAACGCGCTGCGTAATCCGCTTATTAGCCTGCAGCTCACCATCAGCCCGGTCCTCCGCCCCATTGCTAATCGTGATCTTGACAGGATCAACCATCATCGACGCCGCCAGAGCCTGCACCGACACGGGCCACGTAGCAGTGAACATGAGAGTCTGCCTCTTCTCACGCGGCGGCGTCGCCGCGAGGATCTGCTTGATGTCCTCCTCGAACCCGGTGTCGAGCATGCGGTCCGCCTCGTCGAGGACGACGAACTGTACGCTGCTGAGATCGCAGACGCCTTCGGACATGAAATCCTTGAGACGGCCGGGGGTAGCGACAATGATGTCGGCGCCGCGGCCGAGGAGTGCGCGCTGCTCGTGCTTGGGAGCGCCGCCGTATATGCACACGCAGGAGAGACCGACGAGACCTGCGAGTTGGGAAACTTGTTCCTGGGTCTGCATGGCAAGTTCGCGGGTCGGGGATACGACAACGGCTTTCACGCCTCGCTTCTTGGGACCCCTCAATAGGCCTTCAACGCAGGGTAGCGCAAAAGCCATGGTTTTTCCGGATCCGGTCTCTGCAACGCCGATGACATCGCGGTGAGAAAGGGTGAAAGGCCAGGAAGCAGCTTGAATGGGCGTCGGAGCGCTGAAGGCCTTGAAGGGAGACTTCTCGAGGAGGCGGGTGGAGGGGAGGTGGGAGAACTGCACGATCGGGCGAAGATGGCTGAGCTTGCCCGTGGGGTCGGCGATGGCGACGAATTTGGACTTGAGGAAGTCGTCAATCTCGGATTGAGGGACTGCATCGAGCGCGGCGGACTGTATATAAGTTGCGCCCGAGGTCGAGGCAGTACCATTCCCGTTGCTGGCGCCGTTGCTCTCGGCGCCGTTGCGCGTCTTGCTTTCCTTCTTAGACTTCTTCGGCCGGGACTCGGAGTTGGCGACGTTCGTACTATCAGCGACGTCTTCGGCGACCTGGTCGTGCTTGCGCTTCTTCTTCGAGCTTTTCTTGTCGGATCCTTGGGGCGTCGCGTCGACCATTTGGGTGTCCTCGGTCTCGGTGCTGTTCTGGGTATTGTCTTCGCTTTGCTTAGCCTTCTTCTTCTTCTCTTTCTTGTCTTTCTTTTCCTTTTTCTCCTTCTTCTTTTCTTTCCTTTCCTTCTTCTTCTTCTCCTCAGACTCTACGCCGTCGCTCACAATGGTTTCACCATTTGTGGTATCGGCGACATCTGGAGTCTCCACATCCTTGGCCTTGGACTTTTTCTTCTCCTTCTTCTCTTTCTTATCCTTCTTGTCCTTCTTCAGCTTCTTAGCCTTCTCAACAATGGGCTCCTCAGGGGTAATCACCGCAACGCTTTCCGCCGAAGGCATGGTCGGACTCGAGATGTAGAAAAGCAAACAGAGAGTAACAACGACGATTATGTCCAAATGTTTCCTATCTCAGTAGGAAATTACAACCTTCGAAGCCGCGAAGTACGGAAGCAGGGTGGTTGGCGGTGGGAAGATTCTGCCAATTTTTCCCAGCGAATTTTTTCCTTTTCCCACATTTTTTTATTCTTATCGCCGAGTGGGTTTTCTTATCGCTTATCGATAAGACGACTCGTGTCAGTACAATGCACCCCTCCCGCATTGCCTGAATACAAAGGTACCTGTGTAGGTTATATGCAACATTGTTTCCACATCTTCATGAAGTACCAAGTAGGCCAATCTTATCACAACATTGAGACAGAAAGAAAATAAGAGCTGAATTCACGAAGCCGCCTCAGACTCTATGCAAACCAGAGCCGATCGCCTACACTACGCCCGATAACTCCTTGCATCTTTCCCTGTGGTATATCTCAAGACCAAGACCAATTAGGCTCAAAAATTACAAGAAAGAAATTCCCATAGATCCGTCAGTTAGTACAATATTCTAGGCTTCCAGTAGGGTGCCTTGTCAAAGTCCAGCTTCACGCGCCCATTTTCGTCCAGCCACGCTCCCTCATCTGTAATCTCAATTACCTCACCGCTGTGCTTAACCTCCTGCCGGCTCACGCCGCCTTCGTCCCTCGGTATCCAGAGAGATTCTAATGGGGTTGTCATGACGGGAGGCCAGTATGCGTCGTGCGCATAATTCCGGGGATATGACTCGGTGGGATCGGGCATGTCGGGCGGAAGCATCTTTTGCAGGGTGGAAAAATCCTCAAAGATTCCGGGGTGAAGCCACCGGAGAACAAAATTCGGCTTTATGTTCCGGTCTGGTTTGATCCAGTACTGGAAATAGTCCAGAATGATTGTAAGACCCAAAGCTTCGGCATGAGTCCGAAGGCGCTTTGTGGCCTTATCTTTCGTATTGTCGAGAATGGAGGACATAAACCCTTCCGCACCCTCGACCTGTATGCCCCCGCCCCTAGTTCTTGGTGCGCCGTTCTCCTCCATGTCTTCCTTTCCATCGTCATCTTCAACCACGTCAAATGAATCATGCGGACGTAGAGTCGAGCTCGATGCGGGAGACGACTGGCCCGGAGGTTGACCAGTGATGACATCGTTCTGTCCAATTTCGAAGGGCATACAACCACCGGCAAGCTCTTCACTCTCGATCGGAAGGGTTCGCGGCAGATTGTAGAGGAGGGGGCTGATGGCGTCGTCGATGGAGAGGTGAATAAGGACCGATAATACGAGGAATATTATCATGATAAGCATAGGTGCAAAGGCGGATCTGAGAGCGAATAAGCCTATCATGCATACTTCCGCCAGGTAAAGTCCAACAAGAAGCTGCAACAAGGCTCGGGGGTAGACCAAGCCCCTCGTGTCAATCTCCGTGTTATAAATATAAAGAAGGTTGTAGCGGTACACGAGATAAATGATATAGAGACCGACGGTTGCGAATGCAAGGACCAATGGTGCGATACACGCGTAACTAATGGCTTTGGGGACGATTAGCATGGCCCAGGCGAAGTAAAATGAACCACCGGGCTTGATAGAGACGTAAGGAAATGCTTACCAATGACTCCCATGTTCGTAAAGACGGGGAAGATCCCTCCCCAATGGATTCTTCTCACTCGGTGCCACACATTGAACATCATTCGTGGGCTGTCGAGTCGCTTTGACATGATATGGTGCCTCACGATTTCGATGACATGAACCATGCTACCAGCGCCGGCGGCAAGACACTGCATGAGGATATAGGATATGTAAAAGTTGGATGACTTGGGAAGGTTTTTCGAAAGGAGGTCCTTAACAGAAAGGGGGTCCTTGATAATTTCAGTCACGGCACCAGACGCCGCGGAAGTAATGGTGGTGACGAGGAAGACTTGGACGACTTGGAACGCGAAGTACGCATTTTGAACGAAAAGCTCAATCATGGACAGGGACGGAATACCAGCGACTCTTGCGCAACCTAGAAATTGTAAGAACGTTAGTTACGGAACGCCCAGAGGATCATCTGATGACAAGGAGGCGTTTTCAGGGCCGGAAAGTTAGACGAACCTCGGAGCATCCATGGCACTGCGGCCATCAACAACGAGAGTGCGAGAGCTGGTGCGAAGCCTTGGAGAACTCCTGTTATGGCGTCGGGAAGCTTCGTAATCCAGCTAAGGAAAGGGAAGGTATCGGCGAGAAAGTAGATATTGGACATGACACCAACGAAGGCCGCGGGAAACGACCAGAAGATAATGGCGGCTGTGATGGCAGCAAGCACAGCAAAGCGGCGAACAATGCGCTGCGCCCACCCCATGTTCAATACATTCCAGATGATCTCGTCCGGTCGGATGCCGATGAAACGCGGCGACATGTACATGGGGCTGTGGTGGGTTTGCGTTTGGTAAGCACGTTCTGCCTCGGCTTGCGTCGTGAATTCGATAAATGCAGCGGGCAGAGGCTTTCCAGCACCAGCCAGGAGCCCGCGCTTCATCTTTCGGATAGCTGGCGTCAGAACTTTGAGGCGATTACGGGTCCACTTGATCGTATCGACTCGACGGAAGAAGTTGGCGAGAGGGCGATGGTGTGGTCGCTCGGGCGTTCGGACCCATTGTGCCGCAACCGATCCATTCACATCCGGAAGCCTTGGCACAGCCTTTTCGACGTCGTCTGGCTCGAGATGAGTAGCACTTGGCTCAGCGGTTCGTGGCGTGGGCGGTGGAGCAGGGCTATCTGCGTTATTAGGCTGGGCCTGCTTCCTTCGTCGCGTATCTGCCATTTTGATCAGGCGAATTTCGGCTCTTTCCAAGCGTCTAGCAGTCTGATCTCGTTCCTTAACAAGCTTCTCAAAGTCGTCCGTATTCCTCGGAATCCACACATTCTTTACGCCATCGCCAAAGACTTTTCGTAATCGGGCTTCGTCGAGGTATCTCTCGGGAACGCAGAGAAAGAGCACGGTTCGCGAGGATAGGCGTTTTGATTGGTAAGGAGAGAGTAGATAGGCGTGGCGAAGGTTGATGTAGAAGATGCATTCGCGGTATATCGTGAAGATAATGAAGCCTGGACCGGAGATTAGTACGCAAAGACGTCGCCCATGGGATCGGGGTTAGAGCTCCTCCCGGACACATCGATGGGGAAACAAGGCACAGGGAACATCAAATATCCTCAAACAACATACCAAAGAAGCAACACGCAACCATGACATGAGCAAAATACATGTAAGGCTTAGTGACGTTACCAATGGTCAACCGGTCGAGTTGCGTGTTGTCTCCGCCGCCATGGGCGTGGAGGGGCAAGAGCACCGGCCATATTATGAAGCAGCCAACGAGACAGATGAGAGATAGGATCTTCAGATAACGTAGAAATAGGTAGGCATCGAGGGTGGTATGATGCAGGACGATGGTGTCTTCGATTTGGAAGAAAGGCTTAACCCAAGAAAACCATGTTCTCGGGAGAGGGCTACTACGTTCTCTGGAACAAAGCGGCACAGGTAAGAGCGCGCACGCGTCAGCAAGGGTGGGGTAGAGGGGAGGAAGGCTCTTCGGGTTGATAGAGTCCCTCGACGAGATCTGAAACAATGAATGGAAGCAAAGGAGGAGGGGAGCACGGCTACATACTGCGGAAGAAGACTCGTGAGGATGGTCCGGGGGGAATAAACGCGAGGGAGGCGGTGGCGCAAACACCAGAAGATGAGGATACAGACACCAGCGTAGATAAGAACTGGAATGAGTGTACTGAAGAGGGAGGCGAGAGAAGCCGAATTCGTTGGCTCGAGTTTGACTTTGCTCAGCGTTCCGCCGCCTGTCGAGTTGTCTTGCGCAGACCCGATTCTGCCATCATTCTCCTCACTGATGTTCAGGTTCTACGCGAGATGTTAGTTTCACCTGTCTCGTGGGCATCTCATTAAGTTGAGTGAGACCGAGGTCCGCCTGGAGTAGTCTAAGAGTGGAAAGTGAAGGGCACATCGCAGTAGTTTCATGAAGCACGTCTTATACAGGTATGGAGCGGGTGGGAAGAAAGGGTATGCAGCAAGCATGGGATTGAGAATATCAAGGAAGGCCAGTTCAGATGAGTGAGAGGCAGAGAGGGGGGGGTTTGAGGGATCGGAGGGATAACGTACCACTCTCGCCTGCAGCAGCGGCGGCCAATTCATTTTTCAAACCATTTGGCGTGAAAATCCAAGATAGAAGACCAGAAGCGGATGCAAGAGAGAACAAGACTCAATGCTTGCAATGAAGCCTCATGGTTTGCCGCGATTTACTTGGACTTTGGAGGAGAGAGCGCGAGAGGAGGGGGTTTGTTAAAAATCGGAGATGGGACGACCAGCTGGAGGAGAGGCTGAGCTGAGATCAAATGAATTAAGGACCGAAATGGATTTTTTGCCAGTGCCGTCGGGGTCCTGCTCCTAATTGAACGAATGCAACTCCACCGTGCTTCGTACCAAGTACACTGCAATTGTACCAATCTGAAGTGCAAAGGGGTCACTGGTCAGCCACTACTTCGTAGTACCTTGGCCAATTAGGAAGTGCTCTCGCTGGATGTCAGTGTGCTAAACCTTCCTCCTTCGTATGTGGGATTCCTGTGTATGACCCACAATTGTTGATCTGGTTGTGCATGGGACCCGATGGGTCCAACTCGTGTGGCAGGGGCGAGCGAGTCCAGGCGAAGCTTAGACCAGGGACCGGGACACGAAGGTGCATTCAAGGGCCTCCCCAGCCGTTGTGCTAGCGCGAAATAGTGGACCGTCGCAGGGAAAGTCGACCCCTCAACGAAGGGAGACGCCAGCCGTACCTCCGTGTACTGTCTTGTACAAGTACGAACTACGAACTAAGATCTGACTGACTTGACATGGCACTCAGTTCGTACAAGTACGGAGTACTGTTCAACGAAGGAAGCACCATCCACCCTCGAGACGTAGAATCTGCGAAGTAATAGGCGGAACCTTAGAGACCAAGGCTAGATATATGCGTGAAGAACAAGTACTTCGTAGTTTACTAGCTTGTGTATAGAGTAGGTGGTTTTGTAAACTCCACGTTTCTAATCTACCATTGATAGCAACCACCTTTCTATCTAGTGAACCGTAACAAGCAAGATACAAAGTAACTCAAGATAACTCGCGCTGCGAGCAGATGGTGATGGGCAAACTCCGTCATCCATTCTTGACGATGGGGGTGTCAGGAAAACCGTTTATTAGCCACCCTGATCACATACAGATGGCGAAAGGCAGGTGGCGTGCTGAGTGCAAGGAGGGCGAAGATAAACGAGCCTAGCCCGTTCCTTCCCCTGCAATTGTCCAAGTCAGGACTAGGTCGAGCATGAGCATCCGTGTCCACCAGCACCACCGACGTCCTGAATGGTCGGAGAACACACAAGCCAGCCCACACATCGACAACACGTTTCGTTTCTGTCCCCCTCTCCGGACGTACCACCAACCCGGGTATGGTCTGCGGTCATGGCGTTGTTCTTGCGCAGTTGAGCAAGAGATGACAGTCCCAATTACTCTCTGAGAACAATGTCAACGGCTCCTCTATACAAAGAGTGATTACTACCGCTTGATGGCCCATCCAGGTCAAGTACTATCAACAGCTTCTTCGGTCAAACTCCAAGATGGAGAGTTTGCTCACTTTCCAGATAATCTCCGCCATCACGGGAGACGCCATCGTTATATCATCGGACATTTCAAGTTACCACCAGCCGACTGGGACTGGATCTGGGTATTATCAGTTATCAATTTCCTTGAGAGTGGCACTTTGACGACGGGTGGAGGAGCCTGGCCTGCCCAGGCCAAGTCGTCACCGACATGTCGGTACCGACGAGTACAGGAATGTACCACACCTTGGACCTGTGGGGGGATGGAAAAGAATGGACACAAACAAAGTTCAATGACTTTCAAGTTGAATTTTGAAAAGCCTTTTTGCAAATATTCGACCCCGCCGAACTGTGGCTCTAGTGTAGACTACGAAGTAGTTTACAAAGTCGCTAACCCCCAAACACGAAGTTCGAGAACCCTGCTTCGTACATCCTAAAACTGCAGGTGGCTCTTTGGTAGTGTAGCTCGCTCCCAGCGATATTGTTTTGATCAACGGGCAAAATATTCACGTCCCTCCTCGGTCGAGCCAGTATTCCACATCTATAGCACGATCGAAGATGAACTCCAATGTCATACACGGCCACCCGTGAGGTAGGAACTTTTTTTTCCTTTCTTCCTTCTCGCTCCGTCAGAAGTCGGCGGGCCCGAGCGAATCTTGGTACCTTCCATCCGATGTGACCAATCGCTTATCGCGATCGGAATGGAGATCGGAAAGCGGAGCGGTGCCGCCCTCTATCGTGGTAATTTACCAATATTTCCCTGGTAATGATACTACGAAGTATATTACCGTTGCATCGCTATCCAGGTGGGTGGACCCTGACAAGGACCCGCCCCTGTTCGCCCAAGGGCGATGGCATCAAAGATGGAGAACGAAGTAAACTACACTACCTGGGTGCCCCATCGCGACGCACGTCTTCGAGTGCCACATTGCAACATATCAATTCGTCAAACATTCCTATTGATCAAGATGATGCAGCCGATGGGAAAGACTCAAAAAATTTTCAATCGTAATGTCCAGTGGGCAGCAATGCAGCCATTCCAAGTCTACTTCGTACTTGATCCCGGCAATGAGATATACATCATCGACTACGAAGTACGTTGAACAGATAAAACACATCTCCATCATTTTATTCTTGACGAAGAGGGCCACGCCCACTTCTCATCAAGAATTGCGCAGGTATCCACCCCCGGGAATCGATCTGAGATCAAAGGCCGTTGAGGGCTTGCATCTGCGGCTTCTCTCCAGGGAAGTACACTACGAAGTACACTACGAAGTCGATTATTGCTGCAGACATCAATGTACACTAGTACTCTGTACCTCATTTACTAGCCTAATGTCTCGTCCTGGCCAGCCACGAGGCTTCGTTTGGTCCTTTTTCATCCAAGATGCCTTTGACCCTGGGCTCCCTCCCCTCTCTAACAGCTACTTCGTAACCTCTCCTGCGTTAAATCCGGGCAGAGGCAAAACTGGAATGTCTTGCTCCGGATCTAACCTACGGCATAATGTTACTTGTCCAATCCCACCCCTGTGCAACTCACCAAAACTCTCCAAGGCCAGCCGGGGCTGGACGGGCCCAGATGAGATGCTAGAAATTCTTCATGTTCAGTTCATTTGCGCAGAAGCGATACATCATCATGTCTCAATTCCACGCAACATTTTCGACTTGGCAGCATCTTGTCACCAGGACCAATTCGACTTGGAGATATCAGTCAATTCGGCAAGTTCTCGCTATCACTATTGCTATGACTATCGGCACAAAGAAAGCACAAAACTTCAAACCAGTCAGACCCAGCAAGATACTCTCATGTCTGTCCATCAATCAATCAGGACTTCGTAGCACCACTCGGTAACCGCCGTGAATAACTCGTGTTCCAGCACCCAACGCCAGGAACCAAAAACGACGGCGTCCTTTTTCTTCGCCACACCTCATCCCACTCCCGCAGGGGTTGAAATCAATCCTCGCTCCCATGAAAACCCAGACCAAAATGATGGATGACTCCGTTCCCAACCAAAAAGCAAAATCCCAATGCTCTCCTAACCACAGGATGTCACCATCGTAACCGTAAAGGTCAAAAGAGACACACGACGCCTCCAAACATGATCGTACAGAACCGGGACAAACTCGACAAGACTAACACACAATAACTCCAGCACAAGCAGTATATCTCGCACAATTGATCGTTCTTCTCTTTTTTTTTCGGCTTTTCTTGGTTTTTCTTCCGCATAAGTTTCGGTCTGTTCGCAAATGGTTTTGTGGCGTGGCTGTTTCAAATCCAGCTTCATTGGATCTCGACTTGGTCATGATATCCGGCTTCCTTAAAAAGAAAGGAAAATAATAATAATAATCGTCATAAAAAAAACAACGCCCAATCTCGGTAATATGGTCGTACACAGTGAGTGAATTCGTGCTTCAGCGCTCATCGCGAGTCGATTCGGACCGGAACATTATAGTGGGTAACATCATCCTGGATCGAGTAGTCCGTCGCTACGCTACCGGCTCTCCTAAGGGGCAATTTCGAGCTAATTGTGTCCAGCTCGATGGCCGCTTGGTGTTTGGGGCGCTGAGACTTGCCCTCACGGATGAGGGCTCGGAGGACGGGTATCGATGCCGCGATAATGGTAGTGGCACTCTCGGCGATGCCAAAGATGACAAGTTGCACGCTGTCAACTATAACGCGAGAGAGGGTTAGGTTAGCTTCGTGTCAACTCCTGTTGTCTCGAGCCAATTCTTAGAATATGAAATGCATAACCTACTTGGATCGGGAGAATTTATAGTCGGCACCCGGCTCACTTTGATGAACGAGGTGGCTCCAGCACTGATGAAGAAAAGGGGAAAATTAGCATCGACAGAGCCGAAAAAAGCAACTTGAAGAAGAGAAGATCCCCTCCATATTGTCGACTGCATGAAGGGAAGGGATACTTACAAAACACCCATACTCATGGCGACGAGCACCCCTAACTTCTCTTTCTTGGTCATCCGGAGATGCCAAATGATCTTCCACGGAAGCATCGACAGCAGGACATCCATTGCGCCCGAGTACGCTATACATCAACTCCGCCGTTAGAGATCCTGTCAAAACGTCCACGACGGCCTATTCTTGGCGCACTCACCCGTTGTAAAGATAAAGTAGCGGATCTTCGTGCCATTGTCCATATTGATCCACACCATTATTGCGCTGGACCCCATAATGAGATTTATCGAAACGATGATTATCCATGTGGTGCGGAAGATCCACCCTTCCGAGATGCGCGCCAGCGTCAGCGCAAAAGATGTCTTGCTCCACATTGCCGCGAGCACAGAGGTGAAACCAGCTGCGTTGGCAATGGTGGGCATCCTGTCCAAGTCCTCCTTAGCGATGGCATCGAGGTGGCGCCCGTATCCAAAGTTCACAGACACCGTAGTCATTGTCCCGGCTACTGCGAGACATATCTAGATGTCGTTGCCATTAGCAGAGAGCTTAAAAATGGACCCCGTGAGAAGGGTAAAGTTATCCGAGTTGCGCAAAGAAGAGTATCTCGCCTTGACTTACCCAGGCCAGCGAAAGAACGTAATCATCCCACCAGAGCCGCCTCTTCCTTGAAGCCTTGCAATAGATTCTAAGCATGAGAATAGCGAACGAGAGTCCCGTCATTAACCACGTTGTGAAGTTTAGGAGTGGCCCAAGGTCCACTCCTGGAGCGACGCTGCTCGGTACCGTCACAGCAGGGGCCTCGCTCTCTATCGCGGCATCTATCGAGGATGTCGCCGCATTGACTATGATGGGGATGAAGGTTGTTGTCGCTGCACCGGTAACCGAAGCGGAAGTGGTTACGGCTGCCGATTGAAAGCTCGTAGGTATCGTGGGGATCGTGGATATCGTGGTCGATGTCGGTATTAGTATTGGATTCGCGGGGATGATGGGGGTTGGGAAGAAGGCTATCTGGCGACCTCGGACGGGGGCCGGAACCGCCATGATGGAGAGACGGGCTTCAGTTTCGTTGTATAAGTCGATGGTGGCCAGAGGACTCGCTTAGGTGGAGAAGATTCAAGAGTCTGGGGGCTCGACGAGGTTGAACTGCCTAGCAGTTCCTGTCCCTTCTCCCGAGCCACCTGCGGCAAAAACGAGAGTATATGATGAGAACTCTAGAGAATGTGGTTGGATTGGTGAGCACAGTCACCGACGAGAGGTGGATTCGAACCGCCAGGAAGCACGAAGCTACAGAGAGCAGCCTTATGTCGTCGCGTCTAGACTGAAGCGATCGACAAAGAGAAAAGGCATTTAAGAGAAAGGAATAAAGACAGAGACCTAAACCAAACGAGAGAATGGGTGGAGAAGAAAGGCTCATCAGATCTACCGGTTAACAGGGAGGCCGAGGGTATAATAAGAAGTGTTCACGAAGACTTGAGGGGAAGACTCGGAAGAGCAACACTCGAGGAACCTCCCGCACGAGGACCTTGTGTGTTCTTACCCCAGGAAGATCGCACACTTTTCCCCTCCCGGCCTCCATGTCTTCAAGGTTCTCGGTGGGTGCTCTCTCTCCACATTCTATCCGTATGCTGAAGTGAAAGGCGGGGAGGGGGGCCAAAAAGGGGGGTCCGGTGGCCAAAACGCAAGAAACGATTGACGACGATCCGGCACGACCAAGAGCGTGGCCTGCAGAGAGTGCAGTTGCGACAATATGCCGGTCGCAGTGAGATCCGGGGTGCGAGGTATGATCAGGATATGACGATTCATCCTCTCCTCTGATCATGATGATGTTGTCTAAACCGACCAACTTCCGCGGATCCCTCGCAACATCTTTTATTCTGTTTTTTTCTCTCTCTTCTCTTGTTTTTCTATTTCTTAAAGCTCTGTCTTTGGACTTATTTTGAAGTCGTATCCGCCGATAAAATTAAGGTTTGGTCTTTGACACGGCATCTCGGAGATGTTTTTGGATGACACCAGTCGACATCACAGCGCGGGGATGCAGAAAATGTTTCGCACAGACTCGCCCAGGGGTTCAACGTGCATGAGGAAGCAGTTTTGCCGGAATGGCGATCAAGCAACAAGCTTGTGCCATCTTTCCAGAAATGCCGGGTTCTGTGGCAACATTGTACAGGTTTGACGGAAACTCATGTCTTTAGAAATGGAATTTTGAGTAATTGAGGGACAGGGTCAATTGCCTTAAGGGGGCACTCCTGGATACTCAATGCTTGGCTTGGAGGTTTGACCACACTTCTGATGTTATCGCGACATGGCCAACGCACTTCTGCGACACACCAAGAAGGTTGTGCACAAGGGCATGGGTTGTTCGGATAGTGTTCGTCGGACGTTCTCAGAAGGTTCTTTCCAGCCCTACCCTGCTTGAGATGGGTTTGGCGGAGTCCGCCGATATGAAGAGGCCGTCTACTTTGTATATTCATTTTTGATGCTGGAGGAACGGATCAGGATGTGCTGGCCGTAGTACATAGTAGAGAACCTGGAAGCTCTCTCTGCACTGGCAGAGCGCTCGGGCATTGATGCGTTGACCTGCGTTCCCACCACATCCTCGGCGTGAAGGGGCTTCGCTAAGTCTTTTATTTTCATTGCCGGGGCGGATCGGTATAGAGCCGGCCCTCCCTGGGACTGAAGCGAAGGGGGGCTGGTGGACAACGAAAACCAGGTGTTCGGTTCTAGGTTGTAGGCGAGCTCGGCAATTCGCTACAATATCCCACCGACGTCTTGGAATAGTACTTTGCAAATGCAATATCAAGTGAATTAAATTAAGTTTTATGCTACGACAAAGCAGAAGCAAATGTTCACTCAAACGAGGTCCTCGTGGATTCACGATGCAGTGTTCGTCGGGCAGCTTCACCGGATAGAGTCTCTAACACTACCTTGAAGCAGGTGAGGCAGGTGAGGCAGATGAGAGGGCTGGGCATGTATGACTTCTCTAATTTTGAGTCAGGATACGAATTCTAATGCCTCTCTGCTCGTCTCCCATGATTCTTTTGATACTGCTAAGGCATATCAAGGAATGCTTCGCCACTTGGTGAGAAATGCAAGCACACTTAACTTGGGTGATTGGAGAAGATCATGGCTTCAGATCTTTGGAAGCGAGCTGCACTCCATAGATGGGTGAGAGTCAGAAGCCAAAGCCCAGTACGCTTGGCTTCGTTTCTCCGGCGAAGATTCTCGGGTGAGAGGTCGATCAACTGGCAAGGGCCCGTCTTACAAGCGTCTTGTGTGGATGGTGAACGTCGCGGGACATGCACTGGCCTGAGGGAGCACCGGGGAATGCTCACGGCAGTTGAGGACATATCGTCCCCTTCCGCTTTTCTGTTTGTTTGTTTTGTTGCCGTCGGTGAATCTGAGGTGCATTCACTCGAGGTCTTTCCGTGATAGAGTAATCGGATAATTCTGGGTGCGTGAGCCGCCTTCCGGTAGGGACTAATGAGAATGCAGATGTCACCTGAAATTGAGACTCATCCTACCCTACCAACGCTAACCCTGAGCACAGGAATCTAGGATCAGATATGGCCTACGCATATAGAAACATGGTACTTTTCTCAGCCTGCGAGGTAGTGTTCCCTCTTCTGTAAGCAACGCGTACCTCTCCATGTGTGGCATCAGCAACTATTCAAGCCAAGTCGGAAGAGGTGCCGCCATTCCTTGCGTTGAGACAACACGATATGTGAGGAAAAGCCCGGCCAGCTGCAGAAAAAGGAAGTGGGAAAGATTCCCGGTCATGGGAATATCCGTGATGTCGGTTAAGGCCCATACCCAGCTCGTGCATTTGCATTTTCGCATAGCGCATTTTCAATCTCCTAAAGCTACGTTTTTACTGCTAAAAAAGGAGACTGATTTGGAGTTGCGACGCTGGCTTCTCGTGGGCTTGAGCGGATGGAGGCAGAGTGAAGAGAGGAACACCGAGCGCAGATGGGTGATGAAACACGATCAGGTCGATCACTGGGGTGAAACGATACTCGTCATAACGGTTTCACGCATGTCGGTGAACTAAATAAAATTGTAACCCTCGGTGCCCATATCTCGCTTCTAGAAGATCGGGCTTACGGATAATGAGTATCAAAAGAGCAACTCGCCAAGTCTGGGAGAAGAGAAATCGCGGGCATGGCTAGGGAGGGGAGGAGACTCCCTCCAAGGAAGATCGCCCCTAGCCCCAACTTTTCGTTCCCTTTCGTGGCATGTTTATACGAATAATGGAGGGTTCATATCTATTTCCACTCGTGGTCAACATGCCCTCTACTTGGGGGGCTCAAGAATAACGCGAGGAGCTTTTAGAAAAATGAAGGGTTCGACGGGCCAGTTCGGGATGGGTGGGATCCCACACGAGGAGAAAAATCCGTTTGGCATTGCAGTACTGTAGCTAGCATGCAGGAACAGCTTCCTGGCAGGGCGACCTAGCATAACCGCAGTTACCCACACACTTCAAGGCCGCGCCCTCAGTGATGTGATGGGCTGCGATGTAGTTTAAATGATGAATGTGCTGATTCGCCTCGGCTTTCATGAAACAGGTCCTCGGATTCCTCGAGAGTCAAGTGACCAACATCGTTTGGCTTGAAATAGTCACGTGGCTCGATGGCGAACTCTTAACAGTTACGAAGTACAGGTCCCGCAGTGGCACGGTGCCTTGGCCCATGTGGGCCAATTGTAAACCTATACCAGGATCTTAAACGTTAGCTCGAGAGATCACCGCCACCACCTAACATATCCAAGATCAAGTCTCAAATGGGTATATCCCCTAATATTTCGTATTTAAAAATACCTATCTACTACCTGCCACGAGATATATCAGGTGGTGAATCTGATCTCTCGCGCTAACGTTTAAGATCCCTGTATAGGATTACCAATATGGAAATGAATTGGAACCGTGGAAAGCTTCAATTTCCTCCCATTGCTGGATTTAATATCAGCGGCCCGTGAATGCATTTATCCACCCATCATGCCTTCATCTTGGCTCCATTTTCCTGGGGAAGAGCTGCGGGAGGCTTTCCGAGATGGGAATTCCGGAGAATGATAGACCCGTTATTAAGGACAGCAATGCATTTGCGTCTGGGGTGATGAAATATGCTATTTGGCCTCTTCTCATGAGCTAAGGTATAAAGAATCGGGAGCTATGAGCTTCTCTTCCGGTCTTGTGTTTTAAGGTGCTTTCTCTCCAATCTTCTTGTTCTCGTTTCTTAGATCGTTGAGATTGCAAACGGGCAGAGGTCGGGACAATTGAGCACATTGATCGCCTCTCATTCGTTTTCTCTTGTTTTTCATCTTTCCACGCAGACTTGGAGCTTCTTTTGCTGTCGCACTCGGACACGTTTGCAAGCTGGGCACCAGTCGTAAAACTGCTTTCTCGTCCATACCTTGATAACCTCAGCTCGAGTCGAGAAAGTAGCAGATTCCACTCCACAATGAGGGCAGACGCAGCCGCCGCCATGTTGGCCTTCTTGGCCTCAACAGCCCACGCTTTCGGGGCGAAGCCATCACCTAAACCGACCAAGGTCGAAACCTTCAAGTGGAAGTACCCTTTCGAACCCGAGGCGATGGCCAACTACAACGCCGCCTGCGAGGCGTCTCAGAAGTTTGGCGCTCAAGAATACACCCTCCACACCCTCATGGACAAGCCTCCATTGGGCCTCGGTCCCTGGGCTCCTGGCTTGAAGGAATTCTTCACTGGTCGAGAGTATCCTGGTGGATGGGGCGGGTGGGACCGTCATCTCCACGACAGGAACTTGTTAAAGATGGAGTATGTCGATATGCCTCTGAAAGTCAGGGAATGGATCGAGGAGCAGGAGAGGACAGAGGGACCTGGAAAGGGCCTCTTTGGCGTATTCCAGAAGCCCAAGGACGATGACGATACGATCGACAGCACTGTGGAGGTCAAGGAGAGTGTTGATAGGAGTGCGGATAGCGAAAAGGTCGCCATCTTTGCCCCTGGTGCCATCTATGAGATCCTCCCTCTCTGGGTTGCGGAAGGAAGCAACTGCGAAGGTAAGTCGTTCTTCTAAAACCCACCACCCAGCCCCGACTATGAGAGGACTAGGCAGGCACCTTGGTGCCCTTGACCATCGTGGACCTACCTTGCTATACTACTCTCTGGCTATTTGTGGAACATAGATATTTGGTGAAATGAAGATTCTAATGTGTGTTCCTCTCTTTGTACAGAGCAATTCTCCGATCTCAGCAAGTACCAACCCACGCATGCGGATGGCGCTGTTGTCGCGTGGCCCAGCAAGACCAGCCCCAACGCGGAGAGGGCGATTAGCATCAAGATCGATGCCAACGTGCTATCGAAGAAGGAGGGTGTTGTTGAGGAGACGGCCCAGAAGGAAACGACGGAGGAGTCCAAGGAAGAGCCCAAGAAGGACAAGGCCGGGGAGAAGAAGACGGACGGCAAGGACGAACTATGATTGTTTAAAATCAGATAAGATGACGAGGAAATGTGAAGGGGTGGGCAAAAGCCTCGTTGGTACCATCCATTGCATGTAACTAAATCCTAGAGTTTCAAGGTGTTGGAGGGATTGCTTATAATCTTATTTCCGGTCACATTCTAATCATCAAATATCCTGCAACAGCGTTATCCCTCGGAACTAGTCATAAAACTTGGCTCGGCTTCCAACGCTCCGTGTGCTGTGCATATCTACCTTGTATTACGACGTAAATTTAGACCCGCAAAAACACCAAATCAATTAGTATAGAGCTTGCGAAGTTGTGTTCGGTTCGCGTTGTTTCTTGAGATCTAGATCACTTCTCCCCAGCCGAAGAACAGAGCTGGGAATGTCACGGTTTTATGATTCTCTGATGTTGGTCGGGTTCGCACTCGGACTCGGACTCGGACTCGGACTCGGACTCGCCAAGCGGCGCTGATGCCTCCACTAGCCACAGCTGATGTTAACCATCATAGGGACCTTGACCCGAGCCTCGGTCGGCGTTGATTACTATTCTTCCGACGAAGATTGGATGAAGAATCCTTCAACTCCAACGCGAAAGAAATTATGAAGAAGACAGCTACCCCAGATGTACTGGAGCAAGATTAGATCAATTCGGCAACGGCGCAGCGACGGTATGTACCAGGCACTGGACTTACTCCTTCGGTATTCGTCACTCTGCACCAATTGGTATATTCCGACAGTAAGACGGGGCGTTTCCGCACCATCCTCTCAAGAGAGCATAGATCAAATGCAGACAATCATAATAGGAATTTATTTTCAGACCAGCGTTTTGCTCGCATGTGGGCGCTCTCACCCACCGAGACCCTTGGTGATCCTCCATACACCCCGCCTGGCGAACGGTCTCTTCCGAAGTACGAATTCTGCGCTATAGTAATACTTAATGACAGTCTCAACATGCGGGTGCGAATGCGAAGATGTTACCCGGAATGGGTATTCCACGTGTTCCAAACCCTATCCGTCGGAAAGAAACCGCCAACTTCGTGGGGTCAGGCCAGAACCCCCCCCTAGCTGAGTACCAGCCTCCAGTTACATAGATGCCTACCACACCTCACGGGATGCTTTCCGCATGTCCTGAATGGGGAAAGAAGATTGTCGTTCATGGCCACTGGGCGCTCCAATGACGTTTGCGGTGCGAAAACGACCGCCCTTCTAGAATCTCCTAATACGTTTTACATGTCACGAAATTCAACTTCAAGCTTTCCTCACGAGTCGACTCATAATATCTCTATCCTGGGGACGCGTGTTCCTCAGTATGTGGCCGGCACCCTCCCCAGTGAATATAAATAACCTGTTCACCATCTTCCTCAGAACGAAGGCAGGTCAAGCTTTGGGTTTCAGATGAGGACTTGAATGACGATCTCAGACCTTTAATGATCAAGCACTTTGGCCTTCGACTCTTTTCCGTCACCATAGAGCAAAACATTTCCTTTTCTTGCTTCCACTACACGTTCGTCCCACCTTCCAATCTCACCTTCCAGAGCCTGGGTCGCCTCCATTTTGCCACGCCTTACCGACGTTGGTCTCACCCTTCGCGTGTAAGACATCCTGCTAGATTGACTCGACCTCATATACCAGAGGGACCTCCTCTTTCCGCTTCATTTTCGAGCGTCTCCTCAGCCTTGAACCGGAGAACAATGGATCATACACCCTCGGCAAACCCAATGCGGTTCACGTCCAGTGATGAAGCGGCGAACAGCAAGCAGATCGCTGAGAACATAGAACATCAAGCCTACAACGACTGGCCCAATGACGCCGGTGTAAGTGTCCTGTCCTTCCTCTCCTTACCGATATGAGAGCTCCTTACTGACGATTGACATCTGGCACCCACTAGTTCGATGGTCTTACGGAACACAGAGGTCCCATTGAACTCAATGTCAAGGGAGATATTCCTACCTGGGCTGCTGGAAGTCTCTACCGTACAGGACCTGGTGTTTGCAAAGTTGAGGATACGCCCCGGGGCACTGTTTACATCTCTCACTGGTTTGATGGCCTTGCGCATACGCATCGATTCGAGATTGTGCCTGTTGGCGATGCTACATCTAATCCAGCTTCCTCGGGCCCTAGTGTCCGCGTCTTTTACTCTTCCCGCCGCCAATCCGACCATGTCATGGAGGACATAAAGCGTCATGGCACTTACAGGAGCATGTCCTTCGCGCAAAAGGCCGACCCTTGCGTTGGCATGTTTGGGAAATTTATGAGCATGTTCCGACGGCCGTCGGATCTGGGAAATATATGCGTTACTGTGAGCCCCGATTTCGTCGGCAAGAAAGCTCTTTCCCCATCACCATTATCATCACCTCCTGAATCAACCAAACCAGAACCACCCGTCACAGACAATGGCCTGACTGATCTTGGCCATCGAGCTTCGGCAAAGAATGTCTTCCTTGCTACGGATGCTGCCGTCTTCTCTGAAATTGACCCTGCTACTCTCGAGCCTATCGGCGTCGTGAGCCAGAAGAAATTACACCCTTATCTCAAGGGTCCTGTTTCCGCCGCCCACGGAAAGCGTGATCCTGATACGGGAGATTTCTTCAACTTCAATATGGAGTTCGGACGAAACGCCACTTACCGGATTTTCCAGATTGTCGCCGCAACTGGGGAGGTCAAGATTCTGGCCACGATATCTAGCGGTCATGTAAAGCCGGCGTATATACATAGTTTTTTCCTCACACCAAGCTATGTTATGCTGTGCGTTCCATCGGTCCACTACAAGTACGGCGGCACCACCATCCCGTTCGTAGGCAACCTGATGGACGCCTCTGTCTTTGATGCGACGCAGCCTTGTAGGTGGCTTGTCGTGGACCGCAGAGAAGGAAAGGGCCTCGTCGCCGAGTTCAAAACAGCAGGGGCGTTCTTCTTCCACTCGACGAATTCGTTTGAGGAGGATGGAGATGTGATTTGCGAGTTTGTTCAGTTTAAGAGCGGTGACATCCTCAAAGCCTTCTATTACGACGTCATGCTCAATCGCGACAATGCCACTGAGGAGTTCTGGAAAGAGGGCAGCCGGAAAACTGATGCGCACCCTCGACTGGTGCGATATCGATTCCCTACGAAGGATATTTCCAGTCGCAAGGGCGGTGTAGCTTCTCACGATGAGTTTATCAAGCCCATCCTGGAGATTCCAGCTCCACATGCCGGCGAGCTCCCGACATTCAACCCGGAGTTCTCCCTTCGCCGCCACCGCTATGTATACAGCGTCTCAAATCGGGGTCTTAGCACTCTATTCGACTGCATCATAAAGACTGACACCGAGACGCGAGAAGTCCTCATGTGGCAGGGTCCCGCGGGCCATACTCCTGGCGAAGCCATCTTTTGCCCGCGTCCGCGATCCGGTGCTTTGGGAGATGAGATGGAGGACGACGGCGTACTTCTCTCTGTGGTTCTGGATGGCAATAATCGAGCAAGCTATTTGCTCTGCTTGGATGCCAGGACGATGAAGGAAGTTGGCCGGGCTGAGTGTGAATTCGCAGTAGGGTTTGGCTTCCATGGCCGGCTCGCAAAGGCTGTCTTATAGAGTGGCAGAAAGGGCTGGTTCTGAACGGTCCTTTTCTCGGAGGATATATCACCTCGGTAGAGTGGAAGGATGCTCAAGAAGAAGTGTTGGGGAAATTGAGCCACTACATTTGCATGACTACGGCTATGTAGTCTAACACGGGATATGAAAGGAAACGCATTTGTTTAATCTTCTGCATCTTTGATTAACAAAATTCTCTATATTCCTTCAAATGAGGTTGCTACTGATGTTCACTATCTCGGATCCGCGTACCTTGGACCCTCGCTGCCCTTGAACAACTGGTGCAGCAACCTCGGTACATGCACGTCTGTTCCTGAACGTCTGGATTTGGTGGTGGGAGAGAAGAATTACTAGAGCTACATAGTAAGCATAAGATTAGGCGATGGGGAAAAAAACGCCCACCAATTGATGCTGGAATGTCAAGTTAACACAGCAGCATAACCACCAACTTCCTCCTTCATCTTATGTTGCATTCCAGAGATTCAAATTGTAATCAGGTCCCTAGATTAAAGCCTGCACTCTGAATGCCATTAATTGATACTCGCAGAACTCCGTCTGCATAGGTAGTCGATAACGATTCTCAGTCCGCTGCCAACAATATCGCATTGAAAGAGTGTCCGGGTCGGATGGATGATTAGACCGAGGTTGGAACAACAGGGCAACTCAGTATCCAGTTCAATTAGTTCTCCATGAGAAAGTTACCGATGAGTTGATCCAAAGGGAATGGTGATGGGCACGACAAAAGAGAATCCAACGCGAAGAAATCTGCATGGGCGCTCAGGGGAGCAGGGAGACCCGATTCAGTTTGTGTGATTCAGTTTGTGGACAGAGTAGGAAGTAGAGATCTCTGGATTGCTGGGGGGCTCTCTTTTCAATTGAATAGCTGTGCTGGTGAATGCAGGCTCGACCCCCCCACACCTAAGGTCTCTAGCAATCCAGGGAGCTCGAGAGATACCACAGTGTTAGAGGGACTCGAGGGGGAAAGCGAAGCTATTTGCAAGAGCAAAGTCTAACTGTATCACTGAATCATACCGGAAGTTTCGGACGCGGTATTTGAGAGGGAGGGCAAGCCACATGCCGTATTTCGCGTTCGAACTGCGTCTGCATCCTCGGAGAATCGGAGAAAGGGCAATTGATCATATCACCGATCCAGCCGCAAACTGCAAAATTAAGTACTTGTACGAGCGGCGAAGTTATGATTTCCTTGGAATAATTACACAGTTGAGTGATTCGATTTTCTCATGCTGCTGCAAAACCACGGAGGCCGAAAGGCACCCACCAATTCTAATCTCGTACATGTTCAAGTGCGGGGAAAAGAAAAAAAAAAAGCACGATAGCTCCATAACGCCTTCAACCGAATTTCGATCTCCTCCTTCCATCTCATGGGTTCATTTACATTTTGTGCCACCGCGCCAACGGGGAAGCACCGAAAAAGAAAAAAAGTTCAGAAAGAGTAAAATATGTGTCGGACATTAATATCCTGGCCAGGAATGTCGACGAGGGGAATTGAAAAATGACGATCCTGGCCTTGTGGGGTGGTTTCAATTTTTCATTTAAGCAGCAGAGGCAGCGGCTCCGGCAGCCTCATGCAACTTCTTCTCAGTTCCACCGAGATTGGTAGGCCGGGCCTCTGGGTTCTTGGTGTAGTAGTTCGATATCGCGGATTGAATGGCGTCTTGGGCGAGCATAGAGCAGTGAACTGTTTACGCTGGTTAGAAATAGATCGATCATGATAGACCACGACGAGAAACCCAAGAAAAACCCCCATGTAATGTGCTAGTAATTCTGGGACTATGAAAACTTACGCTTGACGGGAGGCAAACAGAGTTCCTTGGCGATATCCGTGTTCTTTACACGAGCAGCTTCGTCGAGAGTCATGCCCTTGACGAGCTCGGTAAGATAGCTGGACGAAGCAATGGCAGAACCGCAACCAAAGGTCTTGAATCGGACATCGGAGATGACCTTGGTGTCAGGGTCCACACGGATCTGGAGCTTCATCACATCACCGCAGGCAGGAGCTCCCACGAGGCCCGTGCCGACATCGGCATCTCCCTTTGGCAACGAGCCCGTATTTCGCGGTCGCTCGTAGTGATCGATAACCTTCTCGTGATACGACCGAGAGACGGATGGCGTAGAGGCTGATTGAGGGAGGTGTCGGGAAATCGAGACGGAGGGTCGGATCGAGGACGCAATTAACGCTCGGGGAGCGAGACGAAGGCCGCGCGACAACATTTTGAATGCGTTAAAGAGAGCTATATAGATGAAATAGTTAGAATCGGGTCTGATTTTGTCTGCCAAACCGATGATATGGAAAATGGATGTCATGGATGGTGCTTGGAACTTACAGTTATCAGATCTGGGGGATTGGTGAACGAGGGTTGGCAGTCTCCGAGGAGATCGGTGACCGGGCGCAGTTTTTTATATCGCGATGAAGAGCGCCTAAATGGACGGAATCGATGGTTTTCGATGGCCGAGATTATTGGCGGAATTTGATAGTAGTTATTGCGTATGGTAGAGGCGTCGAAGAGGACAGGATGTGGTGGTGTGAGGATGCTTTGTAGATATATGATGGTGAATTGGAAGGGGGGAAAAAGTGTGGCAAGAGCAAAAGAAGCTCTTTTAGTAATGGCGACTGAAGGACGTCCACGATTTTCGTTTCTCAAAGGGCGAGGGTGGCATGGGTGGGGAAAGCTGCATCATAGTCCCGAGGAATTGAGCCAATAGAAGGCGGGCTGTCCTCGGTCCTCTTGGGCGCTGGGTCACACTGGGTCTCAGTTTTCATACTGTGCAGACAAAGGATCTGATACACTGTATTTCCCGTTGAATCCTCCCTGGCGTTACCAAGTACCGATACGTCCGTCTCTCTCCATACACTGTTGAGGTATATGCACTACAAGTGCGAGGTATACATTCACTCCACTACTTCGTAGTCGCTCCCTGGTTGAGCCTCTAAACTGGAATTACCGAGCTAATGACCGGGCTAAACAAAACTCGCTCCGCTTCCAAAAGCCCCCGGAGAGCATTGAACACGGCAACGTGGGTCATTGGGAAGGGAAAGAGGCTAGTCTGCAATCGCAATGCTTGCTTGCAGTGTCCGTGCATTCCCCGAACCAATGACGAGAGAGGCACTAAGATGGGAGGGGAAGTAAAGTCTCGCACTGTGGGTTACCCAATTTCAATTCAAAAAATTGTTAAGGCTAGCACGAAATTTTGTTCTATCAGGAACGTTGGATCGATCTGATAACCGACTCGGCCGTTCGCATTGCCGACGTAACACCGGTCCATGTCTCATCTCCGCGCTCGACGGAGGGTTTCAATTATTAACGTCTCGAAAAATCTCATCTTGGAAGGGGAGTTAGGAATTCATATGCTGCGGACCTGCAGAGTATGAAGTACGCTCCCGAGGTAGAGGACATGCACTGTTATTATTGACCTAACTTAGCGTTATGCCGCTTGAGAGACGAGTCTGAGCCTGGCAGTGACAAGGCCAATGGATTTCATCGAATGGACAAACTGTACGAAGTAGTCGTTGCTTTGCTTTCCTTCTCCATGTTGTCTCTAGACTTCTTTTGCCTCTGAAAATCCGACCCTCGCAGCTTGATTTCTAATCTCCCAATATATTTGTTTCGGTGACTCATGTGCCGTCGAAGTCTCTACTTTTCGAGTCTCGCCAAGCCTGTTGTGGAGGGTACAACCAAGAATTCGAAGAAGCAGTTTGAGTTTATTTTGACAGCGATTGTGGGGGGAGCTGATGTCAACTGTAAGCGGGTGTCATCCTTGTGTGGGGAGCTCCGGAACAATTGGCGAATTTGGAGCTGAGCTGCCCCACCAATTCGAGGAAGGCAGGCACATAGCGTCACCCCGCAGCAAGGCAACACACCCTTGACAGCTCCAAGTCCAGACAACCACCAGGCTGACGATTGCATGTATGCCTGTACTAGATGGAATGAATGATTGCTCTGGTAGAAGGAAGGAGCAAGCTACCTATTTCCCCTGAGTTCTCACCATCTGTTCTTTCAGGACTCAGATAAACACCTCTCAATCCGCATCTTAGGTCCCTCAACCGGAGTCTGCAACCAACTTCTACCTGATTGCTACTCTTTCCAACTAGCCTGACACCTTTGAGTGTACGAACTGGAGACAAACTTCCCTCAGCCGGCCTTCACAATGTCATGCCAACACAGCGAAGCTATCAGTATGATCCCTTATCACCAATAGTCCCCCCTCTTCATCTGGGTTCTTCTCTTCGGCTGTGGAAGTTCTGACCCCCCTTCAATAGCTCTTCGCCCCCCCAATCCAGCCCAGTCAGTCTACCGTGAGGACTGTACTCAGTGCTTCGACTCGATTGTATGCCCCTCCACACCTTGTTCCCTATGGGCTTTGACTCCCAACCTTGCTCTTTCAGCGAGACTAAAACCAGCTTCGCTCTATTTAGGACGACCCCGATGGGCTCAATGTGTGCCTACAATGTTTTAACGGAGGCTGTGCCGGCCCCCAGCACCACGACAGGCTGCACAGCGTTTACCGAAACCATCCCCTTGTCCTAAACATTCGCCGCACTCGGAAGGTAGTCGTGCGCGATGAGCCCCCTCTTAAGATGTCGAAGCTTGCGATTGCCGCCGAAACGGAAGAGGACAAGTACGACACTGCTGCTACTGTCCGATGTCTTGAGTGCGATACGGATCTCGACCAAACGAGCTCGAAGTTTGCCCCGATAGTTGATGGCATCTTGACTGCGAACACCTTCTCGCGCAAAGAAGAGGTCAAGGCATGGGAGCAAGAGCTTACTTCCTGCGAACACATCCTACTTCTCCAACAACAGGACCCGAAGACAATCGAGTCTGGTGATCTTGGCCACTGCTCCAAGTGCGACCTAAAAGAAAATCTCTGGCTCTGCCTTGAGTGCGGAAACCTCGGTTGCGGTAGAAAGCAGATGGGTGGTGTTGAGGGAAACTCGCATGGTCTTGCTCATGCCCTTGACTCTAGCCATGGTGTTGCCGTCAAACTTGGCTCAATTACGCCCGAGGGTAATGCCGATGTTTACTGCTACAAGTGTGACGAAGAACGTATCGATGATGCTCTTGGAACGCATCTTGCCCACTGGGGTATCAACATTGCCGATCGCCAAAAGACAGAGAAGAGTCTGACGGAGATGCAAATCGAGCACAATCTCAAGTGGGACTTTTCTATGACTACCGAAGATGGTAAGGAATTGAAGCCATTGTTCGGACCTGGCCTTACGGGGCTTAAAAATCTGGGCAACAGCTGCTACCTGGCTAGTATTGTCCAGTGTCTCTTCGATCTCCCCGCATTCAAGAGCCGCTACTATGATCTCTCTGAACCTCTTCCCACCGTGGGGGATCCAGCTGCCGATCTAGAGACTCAACTCAGGAAAATGGGACATGGCCTACTATCTGGTCGGTATTCTAAACCGAATCCCGATTATCATACCACGGACCAGTCAGAGTTGAGATACCAGCGAGGTATCGCCCCAGCAATGTTGAAGCATCTCGTGGGTCGAGGCCATGATGAGTTCTCGACTATGCGCCAGCAGGATGCTTTCGAGTTTCTGCAATATCTCTTCACTCTCATCCAGCGATCGAATAAAGCCTCCGGAAAATCAGATCCGACAAACGATTTCCGGTTTGTTTCCGAACACAGGCTTCAGTGTCTCGGGTGCAAGAAGGTCCGATATACGACCACGGAACAAGACAATATTTTTGTTGATATTCCGAAGGAAAAGGTATCTGCTGAGCCGAACGTTACAGAGGGTGGTGAAACCAAGCCCGATGTTTATCGTGCCGTCACTCTCGAGGAGTGCTTGGAGAGATTGACTGCACCGGAAATGGTTGAACTTGTGTGCTCTGGTTGCGGCAGCAAGGACGGCTTCACGAAGCAGTTCCGCTTCAAGACCCTCCCTGCTGTTCTGGCTGTCAATGCAAGCAAGATGACTGTTGTCAATTGGGTTCCTATCAAGATTGATGTCCCGGTCATCGTCCCCGAAGGAGAGATTTCGTTCGAGAAATATATGTCGTCAGGGCTGCAGCCTGATGAGGTCGAGCTTCCCGATGTCCCCGAGCCCGGACCTCCAGCCTTTGTTCCTGATGCCGCGGCGTTCGAGCAGCTTCAAGCCATGGGATTCTCGAAGAATCGTTGCGAGCGGGCCCTTCATGCCACAGGTAACTCCGACGCCAACGCTGCCATGGAGTGGATCTTTGCCCACATGGATGACCTAGATGTTGACGCTCCGCTTGACCTTTCGGGTGGCAAGGCTTCGGCCATCCAGGCTGACCCAGCTCAGGTGGAGATGCTTGTAGCCATGGGCTTTGGTGAACCGCAAGCTAGGAAGGCGCTACGAGAAACGGGTGGAGATGCCGAAAGGGCGGTCGAATGGTTGTTTAGCCATCCTGATGACACGGGCCTTGAAGATGAGGGCGATACAACACCTGCTGAGGCCAGTGCTGAGAAAGAGCTTCCAGGTAGCTCAGACCTGCCGGCTAACTACAGACTCCAATCTATTGTGTGTCATAAGGGGACCAGCATTCATACTGGGTAAGTTGCTATAGTGCCCGATTTCCCTGTTCCTTTTTGGTAAACCTTGCTAATGGGGATGTTTTAGGCATTATGTCGCATTCATCCGAAAGCATGTCTCCGAAGACCAGAGCCAGACCTCGTGGGTCCTGTTTAACGACGAGAAAGTCGTCGAGGCCACGGATGTGGACGAGATGTCAAAGTTCGCCTATGTCTACTTTTTCAAGCGAGTCTAAGGCGCTGCGATGTTTGAGTCCTCATGGTGGACTCGTGAGACAAGTTGCTGCACAATGGAGATTCCAGTTTGGAAGATAAAAAAAAAGGCAGGCCGGGGTTACTACATTTCGTAAATAAGAAAATTAGATGATACATGATGAGCAACGAAGCAAGGGAGATAACGCATTGCATTTTCACCAGGAAGGTCCCTTCAACAAACAACTTGATATAGTTCCCTCGTGTGAATCGCAAACATATCCTCGTGGGGTCGCCCTGGATGATGGCGGTGGATGATGGTTCAGCCAGAGTGTACCAAAATTACGATGTCGTGACATAGACAATACGAGAGGTATTCTATTAAGTACGTAGTTGCACAAGTAGATGTCCACCAAAGAAAAGAACCCCAATTCTCCATAAACTCCTAAAAAGATCCCACTCCATTCGTCTAACTCCGTTGATCTAAACGTAGCCGGGATGGCCATGTCCAGCACCCTACTCAGCAAGCCGGTAACTGACCATCGTGTCCACCCTATGGTTACTCGTACTAAACCCCCTGAGCTGCACTCTCTCGGCGTTATCGATCTCCTTGGCGTCGCTGTCGCCCCACTCGACAGGGACGTCGGAATCGGCGTCGGCGTAGACGAGGACGTTGAAGGTGCAATCGCCGGCGAGTTGGGGGAGGAAGGTGACGGAGGCGGTGATTTGGCGGAAGATTGCGGCGATTTCGTCTTGGATTTCTTTTTCGGATTTTTCGAGGGGTTGGTTGGGGTCGGAGCTGGAGGGGGATGGCGAGTCAGCGGAGGCTGCGAAGAAGCCCAGGGAAGGGGTTCAAAGGGAACAGTAGCAGGAGGGCGGGAAGGACTCAGACGTACCCTGGGGCCTGATTTTCTTGGTCGGCAGCTTTGGAGGATGACTTTGACTTTGAAGAACTTTTCCCGAAGATTTGAACCTGTGGATAATCGTCAGATGACTCGTTTTCGAGGCGAAAGACTTGCATATGAGGCACGCATACGTCAAACTGCCACCGCTCTACGTGTTCGCCGGTGTCCTTGTCCGTGATGACGATAACAAGTTTCGAAATCTTCCCGCCCACCATCCACTTGTCTAGCTGGGACATGATCTTCTTGATGTATGCTTTGACCTGGTCGTCGGCGGAAACTGGAAAGGCCGGGGCCGCTGTGTTAACGTGGGTGGTCCAAAGCGTCTGTCTGGTCAGAGAAGCTAAGTACGAACCGAGCATATTAAGGCCATATTTCTTAACGCTGCAGATGTGAAGCTATTAGCATCGTGTAACGGAAGGAGATTATACGGGAACGATGTTGGACGGGTTGAGACGTACGCGATGAAGTCTTCGGCAGGGTATACCCCTCGTTGGAATCTGTAGGATGTGGTTAGCACAGCTGGGGAAGTGAGTGGTTCCGGATTGCAGGTAGGGAGGATTGGAGGCGGCGCACAGGATCGAGTGTATAGAGTATTGGAACTATTCGAAGAAGGAGGTTAGATTAGTCCAAACTGCCACGAAAGGCCCACAAAGTTGAGAAACATACAAATTCGGCGACAAGCCTAGCACTCCCCTTCAGGGCGAGCTTGTGGACCTTGGACTTGTCCTTGGCCGCACTGGACGAGGAGGATTTGGGGGGAGGCATGGTTTCGTAGTATGTGTACCTTGAGGTAAAAGGGACGGCGGGCGAGTGGGCGGAAGGCGGGAGGCGGCGACGGTGGTCTTGATCAGGGGATTGACGGCTTGGAACGATGAGGAGCTCGAAGAGGTTAAATTGTTTACTTGGGGGATCGTGCTGGTTGCGGGGTCACCAGCATCAAGATGGTGCCTGAGTGTGCAGACTAATAATACACTGTATTTAATCGTACAATCTATATGTGATCCCACAGTGCAAAGGGATGTACAGCACTGGATACATCTCGCGGAGGCCAAAGACTCGAGCCAGCCGAACCACCCAAACATTCTAAGCCTCCTTTTTCGATCTGTCCATCATTTTAGTTTCAACCCGCGATCCTGTTTTCGTCTAATTTTACACTCGCCATAATTGAAAGGTTTGATTCGCACATTATAAAAGAAACAGTCTTGTCCTCAAAGCATTAAACTCGTTCGGCGCCCATTATCGCACAGGAACCGCCCTGTCGGTCACGGTGGAGGCGGAGTTGTGGGCGGCGGAGGCGGAGGGCGCATAAAAGGTCCTCTCGCAGCTGGCGGAGGTGGAGGTGGTGGGTGAAATTCTGGTGGTGGTGGTGGTGGTGGCGGTCGCGGCCGCGGAGTTGGGCCGGAGCCATAGCTCTTCCGAGAGCTTCGTCGCGATGACCCCGACGACGTGCTGCTGCCGCTCCAGGCAGCGCCAAGGTTCTCATCCATATGTGTTCGGGCGAAATAAAGGAAGATCACGCGGATGACGATGCCGGAACTGATGAGGAGAGGAATAACCTGGGCGACTGTCGCTATGTTGTTGGCGTGGGGTAGCCCGTTCCAAGAGATGGTGAGTTCGGATGCCGCTATGAGGACTGCGGCAACGGTGATGTTACTGAAGGTCTTGGCCCCTCGGAGGGCTGATTTGTGGACGCGTCTTTCGACGATAGTTGAGTGTTAGCCGTGCGACGAAGATGGGGAGAAGAAAAAGAAAAAACCGATCGAGACCGTAGTGTGTGAGCAGAGGGAGTTCCTGATTCTATAAGCATGGCAGGTGAAGCTAGACCTAAGGAGAAGAAGAAGATACTGACTTAATCCTCCTGCCCTTCTCTCTTTTCTCGAAGACGCTCATCGCCCATCCGGCCCTGAGAACGAGAAGGCCCAGAGACCCCAGCAGGATAATGAAATATATGATCGCGTTGAACGCGATAAAGGCCCTATTCTTAACGCTGACACGGCTAAAGAAGAAGCCGTATTCGTCGCAGTCCTCTTGTCGATTGGCGACGAAGGCACACCAGTACCATATGCCGAGGCAGCTGAGAGCCATCAACAAGACGAAATTCAGCATCCTGAACGCAGGACTTCTCTTCTCTCTCGTACAGCGGAGCGGGTCCCAGTATGGATCGAAGCGTGTCGCCGCTTTCCAAAGATAGATGGGTATCATGAAAATGTAGATGCTCATCGCGAGGAGGAGGACAAGGTAAGCTTCCGCTAGGGTAAGATGGTTTGCTGGGGCCTGGAACAGGAGACCGATAAAGGCGGCGGCAGAGAGGGCAAGGCCAAGGAGTCGGATCACGATTAGCTCCGACTCGTCGAGGAATTCTACGATGATAAGGCCGATCCACTGAATGTAGAAGGCAAGGCGAATGCCGAGCCCGTACATGTCGGGATGACCCGCCTGTGCCACGGGACAAAGAACCATTGCCCCAATTCAGATATATGTGTGCCGTGGATAAAATAGAAATAATGCTCGCCAACCGGATTGACCTGGATTGTCAAACGAAGTAAGTAAGTGAGGGTGATGGACTAGCTTTCTTCATCAAGGTATCCTACTCGACGCGACGGCCCGCAATGAAGAATGTGCGCATCCGGACTACGAAGGTCCAGCCCGCCATGACTTCCCATAGTCTTATATTATATATCAATAGTCGGGGACCCAGACAGCCCTGACTTTTACAGCTCCTCCAGAGAAGAGCGGGGGTTATGACCAGGCTGGAGCCTGTGGGTAGCCTTTTCGGACACGACGAATGTTGTATTACCACAAGAGCCGCTATTATGCGGCATGTTCGCCTCGGGCACAGGTATCCACGATACCATTCGTGGACGGGCTCCCCAAGTAAGCACAACCTTTCAAACTAGCCAACGACGATCCTTTGCGATATGTGGGTTGCAGGTGGAGGTCAAGCTCGACGTGCTATTCCGACATGGGAGCTTGATCAGTTTTGTAATACACTCGGGCTGTCCAAGAACGTCCATTCGTAGATTCCACCTGAGAGTGGGTGCCGGTCCATAGGATGATGAACCATGCAGTGTAGTAGTGTAGTAGTGTAGTGGTGTCTGGCTGGCTAAGGCCAAAGCGAGACCCAGATGTATTGAATCTGTGGGATCTTGATGGTAAACAAGTCGGACGCATATCTCCGTATATCTCAGAGTGGTAAAGGCCCCAGTGGTGTAAATGCACTTTGACGGCATGCGCCGGTTGGGAGCAATGGCAACGCATCTTTGGTGCCACGTACAGAGGAACCAGAATAAAGGTTTCTCTATTGAATGGATCTGCGGAGTTCCTATTGATGAATTACGGGGCGATGCGACGGGAAATGTCCCCGCTCAGAAGCAGTCTGCCCCAGGCTCCAAGCTCCGGGCCATACCTTTCTTTTCGGGCTTGGTGCCCGATTTTACGGGCATTGATAGTCCGGGGTTGTTGTGGTGTACCTTGTACATCACTCAACTCGATCAGGCCTGGAAGAGGGATTTAGGGAGGATGACTCCGTCTTCACGCACGCTGCACTGCGATGCGATGCGCCATGCGGAGGTCGGCTGGCAGCACTGGGACCAGTAAATCCAATGGACCTGGACACCTGGCCCAATGTGCATTGGGAAGAGGCTTGACCCAATCATATGAGTCTCGGGCCCTTGTTGATGTGCGGACTTGGAGCGGTGACAGAAGTTGGACATGTTTGAATGCATCGAGTGAGGAGACTGGCAGTCACTCCATTACAGCTGAAGGCAGTATCAAAGCAAAAATCCTTTCATTTCTTGTGTTGTTATTAGATTCCCCGCGCTCCTCTGCTGTGTTGTGAACTTCTGCTGACCGCTACTAAACTTGGCGAGCTTCAATACTCCATGGTCTTGCTTGGCTGTAGGACTGTCGAAATGCGGACTAGAGGAAACGGCAATGGATTGGCCACGACGCCGTTTGCCTTGAACAAGGTCCCCGAAACTACGAACGAAACAGTTCTGTGGAAGATCAACGATGAACTCTGGATGAAGGTATTAAGAGCACGCTTCTCAGCCTCAAAACCCCGCGCCTCGTTGAGTGTTGACGCGTCCACCTCGACGCAAAGGAGATCCAGCTGACGCGCCGGACGGGCTAGGCGCTGACTCGAGCCGTGAAACGCAGTCTTGTCGGAGTGTAAGATGGGAAGCCTGGACGAAGCAAGTTGGCGAGATGTCGGCCAACGTGCAACCCATTGTCGCGGCTGGGGGTTAGAATCGTCGTGCTGGGGAGAGATTGAAAACTCGCCACGGACAGACAAAGCTGCCCTAACCAACTTTTGGGTTGGTCTGTTTTCATCTCAATTGATCCCAAGCCGATCTGGCTTTCAAAGATGGATTGTCATCGCTGTGAACCCATATCACCCAAACTCTCATACTCTTCGTCTGTTAAACTGTTACACTCGGAGCCTTAACTTTCAAATTTTTAGTAGAAATATCATTTCATGTCTTGAGAGACGAAAAGTGCTGGAGATTTTTGGTCGTTTTGGGTCCCTGGTATCCCAGCTTAACCTTCAACTCTGTCTTACGAAGTACCTATGTACATCAGGCCCAATTATTTGTTACCTCTTGTTAACACATATATATTTGACACATTGCTATCGGCCATGGACTTTGAGTCTGATACGCGGACGATAAGATTGCGTAGTAGACGGCCGAAGTAGAAGTCGAGGTCAATGCAAATTCAAATGTCCATTGAGTCTTCTTGTTGAGAATTCCGCGCTGGCATGGAAATGCCTGCTTGGTCGATCGACGCTGTCACATGTTTTTCGCTGCTTCTTACATAAACCTTTTGTGTAAGGCAGGGGCGGCCCTAATGCTAAATGAGGATACCGAAGGCGCATCCGGGGCACTAATCATGTGCATCCAAGAGACTTCAAACTCATAGCTTCCTTAATTGCTTCGGACTCGATTTGGGAGGTGTGCATGTGCCTTTTGTTTCCTTGTTTCCTTGTCGTACGTCATAATGTGACGTTTGTAAACCAAACAATACAGCTGCGTCCCAGGCCGCAAGGCTTGATTGTTCGTTGCTTCGTTGCTCCTTCACTTGTGTCTTTCTTCTCCAGCTTTTTGATGGATGCTCCGACTTCGTCGTCCTAACAGCCTTGATCCACCCTGACAGCGGACCTAGCCTGGGGCATTACGTCACGAACGAGGGCGCTGGAGTCGAGCCGATGGGGCACTCCACAGTTGTGGCCTTTGATTCTTGGGGGACAAGGCCACAAACACAGTCCATTGAAACGGCCATGATTCGGATTCCGACCAAACAATGAGCAGCGAACAAAATCAAGACCATCGCGACTTGTCCAACCCAAATTCAATTGGACCCGCATCTGGATGTGGTTAGATAACTAATCCTAAATCCTGGAAAAGTAGCATTCGTTCGCCACACCATTCTGGAATAGGAAGCTGGTCCGCAGACTTGATAGGCTCTCGCCATTGCTCGAGGCCCTCTTCACCACCGAACGGACGCACCGAACCATTGAGCCCCCACGCCATTCGATCGATTTTTCTCTCCCACTGTCGTGTGCCCGCTTACATCGACACACTTGGACACACTTGGAGCCCGAGAAAATTCGCTAAAATACCAATCGTACTGAACTAATGGCACCAATTCCTCGGGAACGGCATGGAGAGCCATTTAGTGTGCTGTTTGAGGAACAGGTGGAGAATACTTTTTATGGGCCAAGCTGAGAGCAATTCAACAAAGTGTGGGAAGTCGCGTCTTTTCTCGTCTTCTCTTTCCTAGCCTTTTCTCTCCCTCTCTCTCCACTTCCCCTAGTCTCTCTGGTCTCTCTGATCTCTCTTCTCAACGGGAAGTGGTCAACTTCAATCCTAGACTACAAAATACTTCAGCTACGCCTGCTGCTTATCAGTTGGCTCGTCCGTGTCCAGTCCCTGACCTGCCTTAGAAGTTAGAGGTTGCAGACTCTCGGTGCAACTTTCGGATGTAACCAAACCAACATGCAAGTCAGAGATACATAACAACCCCAAGGTCTCTTCTCCACGAATTCAGCTGCCTTATCTCTTTTTTTCATCCTTCTCTCCGCCCCCTCCACTTCCTTCCTCTCCCCTCCGATCTACCGTATTCTTCGACTCTCACCACTTCCGTGTGCCCTAACTCTTAGAGAGTCCGTCCTCAGCCATGGATCGAGGGCTTTACGTTGCCGAGGTCGAGGCTCAACCTGCTGGCCGCTCCTCCGGTTCCGACAATAAGGATGCCAAGGGCGTCGCTGATGGCGATCTCCGGCAACGTCGCGGGTCCTTTGACGACGCCCAATCCGACCAATATCGCCGATCGTCCCTCGAGGATATTCAAGCCGACCAGGCTCTCGAAGCGCTAGGTTACAAACCCGAGCTTTCGCGCCGTCGCTCCACTCTCCAGGTGGCTTTCATGTCCTTCGTGCTCGCTTCAATTCCGTATGGTCTCGCAACTACTCTCTACTACCCGTTGGTCGGCGGCGGCCCAGTTAACATTATCTGGGGTTGGCTTGCCGTCTCGCTGATCATTGCCTGTGTCGCCGCATCTTTGGGAGAGATTACTAGTGTGTATCCAACTGCAGGAGGTAAATTGCACACCCACGCTACCCCCCTTCCCTAGCCAATCATTCCCTGGTGATTCTTTCTTTGCCGATGATATGTGTACGGTCTCGAGAGAGAATCTGCCGCTTCAGGCTTGTACAGGAGGACTCACCTCAATCCTGACGGTTAGACTCTCGCCCTTGTAATATTGGCTGACTTGATTTATTTAGGCGTGTATTATCAAGCATTCATGCTTGCTCCCCCAGAATGGCGACGATTGGCCAGCTGGATTTGTGGATGGCTGTATGTCGTCGGAAACATTACCATCACTCTCGCAGTGAGCTTCGGCACCACTCTCTTTTTCGTGGCTTGTATCAACGTGTTTGAAAAGGAGCCTGGTGTCGGTGTCTTTGAAGCCTCTACGTACCAAGTCTTCCTTATCTTCCTCGCCGTTACCATCTTCTGTAATTTAGTCGCGGCTCTTGGAAACAAATGGCTGCCTATCCTCGATGTTCGTCCATCCCCATCCCCGTACTAGGGCTCATTATCCTGCTATTGGCACGACGAGGCCATGGTTTTGGGTTACTAACGATGCTGAATAGACCGTGGCTATTTTCTGGACATTCGCTGGTGTTATCGCCATCTTGGTTTGCGTGCTTGTCATCGCGAAGAATGGACGCCATTCTGCGGCCTACGTTTTCGGCCACTTCGAGTCCAACTCCGGTTGGCCTGATGGATGGTCTTTCTTCGTTGGTCTGCTCCACGCCGCCTATGCCACCTCGTCCACCGGAATGATCATTTCCATGTGCGAAGAAGTCCACCAGCCGGCTACCCAAGTCCCCAAGGCCATGGTAGCCACCATCTTCATCAATGCTTTTGGCGGGCTTCTCTTCCTTGTTCCCCTCGTCTTCGTCCTGCCCGACATCCAAATGCTCGTCGGCCTCGCCAGTGGACAGCCAGTCCCTACCATCATCAAGGACGCTGTCGGATCTGCCCAGGGGGCCATTGGACTTCTCATCCCTATTATGGTTCTCGCCCTCATTTGCGGTATTAGCTGCACGACCGCCGCCTCCCGCTGCACTTGGGCATTCGCGCGTGATGGAGCCATTCCCGGCGCTAGGTGGTGGAAGAAAGTCCATACGGGGCTCGACCTGCCGCTCAACGCCATGATGTTGAGTATGGTTGTCCAGATCTTGCTTGGTCTCATCTACTTCGGCTCCCCGGCCGCTTTCAACGCCTTCTCCGGTGTTGGCGTCATTTGTCTCACCGCATCGTATGCCGCGCCTATTGCTATTAGCTTGGCGAATGGTCGGAAACACCTCACCAATGCAAAGTTCAACCTCGGCAAGTTTGGCGTTCCTTGCAACATCGTTGCACTTGGTAAGTTTTCCCCCACATTCGAGGCCGCCCCAAACCATTCTCTTGCGTGTGATGGATTTTGATTATTGATTAACATGTGTGCTAGCTTGGTCGGTTCTTGCTATGCCACTCTTCTGCATGCCCTCATTTATCCCAGTCACCGCGGCCACGGTGAACTATGCTCCTGTCGTCTTTGTCGGCGCCACCCTCATCTCAGCATTGTGGTACATCGTCTGGGGCCATAAGAACTACGCCGGTCCCCCGACTCATGACCCTGTCTATTAGAGACAGAAATCCATTCCCCCGTACGGGATATGAAACGAGATGGAAAGAAAGCAAAGAAGAAGAAAAAACGAAAAAAGAGAAAAAGAGAAAAAAAAAAAAGACAGAAGCGCGGCGTTAACTGGAGCAGGAACTTTCTCATATTGTTTTCAGGATACCCCTCGGAACTTGGTAATTATTTTTGATTTGTTTAACACAGATACCACGATGCGCTCCAGTTAGGATACCATTCAGCCGACTCTTTTGCCTACACGTGTTACGCCACAGCCATGTCCTCAACGACTTTGTGGTGCGACACCTTGGCTTACGCTTCAGATAGACGTGATGGGGAGATATGAAAAGCATGATGTGGAATAGAATAGCATCAAAAAAGAAGGCAAGAATTCATTCTTGAGCGAACTACATCTGCCGTGAAAGTACGAGTGCCAAGCATTCTCCACGTGCCTGCTCATGTAGAAGCCCAGTCTTGTTTGAGACCATTTTTTGGGCGGTTGTCTGGTCTCCTATGACCAGCTCCGCATTCTAGCATGTAAATCTCTCCCGAGACTTCTGGACGGCCAGCATTCATAGGAGCCTGTGCCCCCCGGCCGTTGAGATGCTTGGCTCAATCGGGACTCTCATACCTCATCACACATTGAGCAGATGGGAGAAGAGTTATGCAAAATAAACAATATCATTAAGTTTTAAAGAGGGCACGGCTGGCAGCCTGTGGAATAACACAGGCAAAAAGACTCCAAAAATCCAAGCCGGCCAAGGTTGAAGAAATAAGGAAAGACAATAAGAGTATTCTGTTTTTGGTCACCTTTCCATCATGCTTTTTTCCCCCTCGTCGCCCCCCAGGTACGCCATGTGAGCCATATTTCATTACGTCTCACGTTCCTTTTGAAAGGGGCGGGGAATTGTTTCAAGTCCGAAGGAAGAAGATTTTCCAACCTTTACACCTAACCATCCACCCGAAAGGACAAAGAAGAGAAATGTAGAAGAGAAGAAAGCAGTTAAATCATGTACAGACCGAAGAATAGGTTACACGCATCGAGGCGGGATTATCCGCCGGATGCGATACCTTGTGGCATGCTTCATCGTGTTAGACACAAATTGTAGTTTAGATGAGCATGAAGGCAAGGGCGGCCGCGATGATGAGGCCGGGGGGGCGGTGAGGGAGTTACCCTAGAGGAAAGAACTTTGTTAGATGTGTTTTGAAGAGTGGGTGATGCTGGGAATAAACTTACCATAGCGACGACAACGGGGGAAGAGCCGTCATCGTTGCCGGATCCAGATCCAGAGCCAGATCCAGAGCCAGAGCCGCTTCCACCATCAGAGCCAGATCCCGAACCGGATCCAGATCCGGATCCAGAGCCGCTTCCGCTACCGGAGCCAGATCCAGATCCAGAACCACTTCCAGAGCCAGAGCCGCTGCCATTGCCTGAGCCATTACCGCCGTTTCCGCCCGGGCAGTTACCAGTCTCACAAGGAGTCTGGGGCTCATCGTCGTCATCATCATCATCATCATCATGACCACCAGGGCAGTTACCAGTCTCGCAGGGAGTCTGAGGCTCATCATCATCATCATCGTCATCATCGTGGCCAGGGCAGTGGCCAGTATCGCAAGGCGTCTTGGTAGGCTTAGGAGGCTTGGCAGACTCAGTAGGGCAGTCCACATCGTCATCATCATCGCCGCCGGTGGGTTGAGGCTCGCCAGTGATGGTGGGACGGCTGGTAGGACGACGAGTAGAGCTGGCGGTGGGCTGGGCCGTAGGGGGGACGGTAGGGACGGTGATGGTGATGTTGACGGAGTCGCAGAGGTACAGGCCGTAGTTGATCACGCGGGTGATTTCCTCGGGGGACTTGCACTCGGCGTAGGCACAGTCACGGTAGCCGGTGACGAGCTCCTCGTTGGAGCAGAAACATTCCAGGTCCTCGTCGTCGTTGCAGCCGTAGGGCTTACCGGCGGCAAGGCCCTGATCGACGCAGGTGAAGACGCAGTCAGGCCAGGGGGTCCTCGAGGGACGGACGGAGCTAGTGGTTCCGGTAGGAGGAACAGTGGGCTGCGACGTGGGAGGAACGGTGGGAACAGTGACGGTGACGTTGACCGAGTCACAGAGATACAGACCGTAGTTGATCACACGAGTGATTTCCTCTGGCGTCTTGCACTCGGAGTAAGCGCAGTCACGATAGCCAGTGATAAGTTCGTCATGGGAACAGAAGCATTCCAGATCCTCATTGGAGTCACAGCCGTACGGCTTGCCGGCCTCAAGGCCCTGCTCAACACAAGTGAACACGCACTCTGGCCAGGGGGTCCTGGTGCGAGTGGGGGCTGTAGAGGTTGTGCTGGCGGTACCGCTGGGGACAGTGGTGGGAACGAGGGTGGGAGGAACTGTGGGGACGGTGACGGGAATGTTGACCGAGTCGCAAAGATATAGTCCGTAGTTGATAACACGGGTAATTTCTTCGGGCGACTTGCATTCGGCATAAGCGCAGTCACGATATCCAGTAATAAGCTCTTCATGGGAGCAGAAGCATTCCAGATCCTCATTGGAATCACAGCCATAGGATGTGCCTGCGGCAAGACCCTGGTCAACACAAGTGAACACACACTCGGGCCAGGGAGTCCTGGTACGAGTGGGCGCGGTGGTCGTGGCAGTGCCGCTGGGGGCGGTGGTAGGGACGAGCGTGGGGGGAACAGTGGGAACGGTCACTGTCATATTGACCGAGTCGCAAAGGTAAAGGCCGTAGTTGATGACGCGAGTGATCTCTTCCGCAGACTCGCATTCAGCATAGGCACAATCACGGTATCCGGTAATGAGCTCGTCATGGCTACAGAAACATTCCAAATCCTCATTGGAATTACAGCCATAGGACGTGCCCGCAGCTAGACCTTGGTCGACGCAGGTGAAGACACACTGGGGCCAAGGGGTCCTAGTGCGGGTGGGAGCTGCGGATGTGGTGCTGGCAATATCAGTAGGCACGAGGGTAGGCGGAACGGTGGGTACAGTAACGGGAATACCGGCCTCCTCGCAAAGGTATAGGCCGTAGTTGATGACGCGAGTGATTTCCTCGGGGGACTGGCACTCAGCGTAAGCACAGTCCCTGTAACCGGTAACAAGTTCCTCATGCTGACAGAAGCAAGCGGGATTGTCCTGGGTGCAACCGAAGGGTTCGCCGGCAGCAACGCCCTCGTTCACACAAGTGAAGACGCACTCAGGCCAGGGAGTCCTGGTGCGAGTGGGAGCAGCGGATGTGGAGCTGGCAACATCGGTGGGCACGAGGGTGGGCGGGACAGTAGGCACGGTGACGGGGATGCCAGCCTCTTCGCAGAGGTACAGGCCATAGTTGATGACGCGAGTGATTTCCTCAGGCGACTGGCACTCAGCATAAGCACAGTCCCTGTAACCAGTGACGAGTTCCTCATGCTGACAGAAGCAGGCGGGGTTGTCCTGGGTGCAGCCGAAGGGCTCGCCGGCAGCAACACCCTGATTCACACAGGTGAAGACACATTCAGGCCAGGGAGTCCTGCTGGGACGAGCGGAGGTGACGGTAGAGCTCGGGGGTTCACTAGTAGGAGGTTCGGGAGTGGGCTCAGGGGTAGGTTCGACGGTGGGTTGAGTGGTGGGAGGGCCGGTGGGGATGTCAATTGGGGCACCAAGCTCTTGGAAGAGGTGTCAGAATTGTGTGGTATGTAAAGAGCAGTTGGGAAAAGGGAAGGCTCACGTTCGCAAAGGTCGATGCCGAAGTTGATAGCATCAGCGATATCCTCGGGGGTGCTGCATGCAGTGTAGGTGCAGTCCTTGTAAGTGATGGCAAGGAACTCGCTCTTGCAGAAGCAGAGGTACATGTTGGGCTCCGTGCAGTCGAGGGGAGGGTAGTCAGTGATGGTACCCTGGAAACAGTTGATCTGTCGGGGAGGAAGATTAGTACACTAGTCATCGTGGTGAGAGATATTCCTTCGGACTCACCGCACAGAGTGGGATAGCCTTGGCCACGGAGGCCAGGGCCAGCACCATGGCGGCGCTGAGGGACAGTGAAGTCCTCATGATTGCTGATCCAACAGTGGACGTCTCAAACGAGCGAGTGAGCTTGACGACGAGGCGGGAACGGGGAAGGGGCAGAAATTGGTGCTTGTGTCACACAGACTTTGGTCGACTGGTGACGAGAAGCACTTGCCAATAGATGTTGATTAGGCCCGTGGTTGACAACTTGGGAATGAAGGATTAAGAACAGAGAGAGAGAAGGCGGGGGCTGTCCATGGGCTTAAATAGACAAGCCGCAGCTGCTTGCATGTCATGCATCGAGAGAGGTGCCGGAGCTCTGGGCGCGGTGGATATTCCGAAAGTCGCTTCCAGAGCTCGCGCTCTCACCTTGCCTGGCTGTGGATATCGTTCGAGCTCGTGGTTGAGGCCGAAGAACCGGAAGTGGACCAGGGTGGGGAATGTGCGGAGCGTGGGGCCCGTGGTTCCACGTTCAATAGACTCTACTAGGCGAACGCGGTGTGATGGCTAGTGTGTTCTCCGTGGTGCAGGTGCAGATAAACTAGACTCCAGCCAGCCTGACATGGGTAGAAATGGGCACATCCGGGGCAGGTACGAAGTACTGGTGACATGATGACCCAATGCCTTGGAGGGCTCACCGTCGAGGCCGGTAAGCTACGAGATCGGATGGCATCTGGGGTATGATGGGACGAGAAGATCGAGCCTAGCTACGAAGTAGGTAACTACAAAGTTGGGTCGTACTCTGCCTTCAGTTGCCTCTAGCCTGCTTCGTATGTGCTGGTTATTTCGGGGTTTGAAAACCAATGCCGAGGAGCGCGAGCTCGACTCTCCATACGCACTAGTATTGATATTCCCCACTAGGAGCTTCCGCAAGGCTCATCCATGACAGATCGCGAGTCGTCCATCCGTACAGGCCGAACTATGTTGGGCGCAACACTTCTCAATGTTGTAACGCGCCCGCGATGCGCGTCGTTCAAATGAGGTCACTCAAGCGAGGAATGGCTGCAGGCTGGACAGGAACGGATGTCATCGGTGGATACATCAATGGATCAACTCTTGGATTAGGCTTTGTCGTCGTCCGGCTCGGCTGCTATGAGGCTGATGAGGTTGACTTGGCATGACACATGGTTTGAGATATGGGCCAGGGTTAACCTTGGGGAACAAGCTGGAGCGTGGGAGTGGAGGTTGAGTGGATTCGGTAGAACCAATTGGACTGGATGATGGTGCACGTTGTACCAAGTAGTATGCTTCGTTTGGCCCGGATCAGCCCTCGGAGCACCAGTACTAGCGATTCGTGTGATGGAGTTGGTGGAGGAGATGAGATTTTCTTTTCCTTCCATCTTTTTCGATCCGGGTACAAAGTACTTGTCGTACCTCTAGATCAATGTAATCTTATCAATCAGTAAGATGATCTGATAATCTTGCGGCTTTTGATCAAATCAATCAATCTTGGACCTGGAACGTTTGACGGCGCGCCACTTTTACTTGGTCCCCCCACAACCCGCTCTTTTGTAGTGTGGTGTTCCCTACACTACACTGCGCTTTTAGGCCTGACCAGCCACCCTCAGTGCAACTCCAAGACGTTGACTGCCTGGCTGCTGCTACTAATCTACTTCGTAATCTACAACGAGAGCTGAGGTATTAATGATCAAATCATTGATGATGCTGCCAAGCCACAGCGCACGACGCCGGAACATCCATCGCGACGCGACCTCTTCAAACTTTCAACTGTTTTCTGTATCACGATTTAATCATGACCCTCTCTGCCCACTCCACCACTTCTATTTTATCACCTTGCCAAGCCAGCCAACTACAAAGTACGAAATCCGTCTCTAGTGGTTCCCCCTTTGGGCCGGCTACCTGTCACTGAATATGTGCGCCATCCCCCATCGAGTTAGTGATACCCTCATCCACGAGCCCACTCCCGATTATCTTCGCACGGAATCGATGTCTTTGGCAAGGAAGTAAAGTACGGAGTACATTCTTGCGGTATACTAGTGTATTTTTCTTCATCCAAAGAGGACGCATGCCGGCCGGAATCGGAGTAAGATGGGCTGGACTACAGCCATCCCGGCCCAGAGCTAGCTTCTGCTCGTCTACCAAGAACCTTTTAGAGACCTCTATTGGCCCTAATGCATTCCCTACTGCATAACATCCCCTTTAGGCAGGCAAAATTTAGCTTTCGTCGTTTTGGTGAATGGACGACTCGGATGAGGATCGGAAATGAGCTCCCCTAAGCCAAGCTTTCTATTGATCTCTGCTCCCTTTCCTTGACTACCCATACACCACTTTACTCTGCAAACTTTTCTCTTCTCCTCGGAGCTGTCCCAGTCCCACGCTGCCTTGCGCTATGGGGCACAGAGCGTTGCCTCACTCTCTTCCTGTACCCTGGCCGGCTTCTCCGCATTGAGGCCCACTGCTGCTTGCTAGTTTTTACGAAGTGCGAAGTACGCAATAGTGTAGTGTATATTGAAAGACCCACGTCTACTCTCTCTCACGGTATTGCAACCATTGATCTATACGCGTGGTTAACGGTGTCTGGGATCGGATTTGTGATCATTTCCCACTCGCTCCATTCCGGACCGGCAGCCCTGCAGGGACGATGGATTCATTTCATAAGCGAGTTCCACGACACTGGAATGTGTATGGAGTACGGGCATGGGTTCTTCATTGATATTGATGGGAGCCCTGTAGATACTACTCTACCATCAACCTTGTGCATATCAGGCTACCAAAGTTCAACCGCACCCGCCAGGGTTTTGTGATCTTCGCGGGGACGAAGTATGAAGTACCTGGTACCTCTATGCCTTAGTATGCGCTAACTGAAATGCATCAGGAGATCAGAATCTTGGCTCGCTCAAATTTTCCTTATCAATCTCTGAACTCTCTCCAACCCCTGTTCCCGGCGGCAGGGATCAATAATCAAGGCTTGGCCATTTGTTTTGGTTGTGTGATGTTATTCAACTCGAAGCTTCAATCCAGTCCTCCAGTCTTTAACAAGTCCGGGGCTCTAGCTATTTGGGTATAATAGACCCGGACCAAGTAGACTCCAACCCGGATATTCCTCGAAGTCCGCAGTAAGCCGATGTTCATGAACCTTAAGCAATTTGATAGGCTTCGGCCGAAACTAGCCCTTTTGTTTTGAGGAGGATCTTTTGCGTGAAAAAGTTTTTGCAGTCCAAACCATTCCGGTCCACATCATAGCCTATGAAGGCCCTAAGCTACTTCGTACGTTCTTCTCATCAAATCTGTTTTCGTTCTTGGGATCTCTTCTGCTCTTCTGGGGGACTAAAGTCGTCCCCTACATCATTTAAATACGTACCATCAAGTAGATCACACACCCAGGAGGAGGGCGTTGTCTACCCTACCCCCTCTTCAAAGAAGGGCCAAGCAAACTCTCAATACTCCCCCACATGGTACTCCTCGTCTTTCCGCACCTCGTTCCGCGCTACGCGAATCTCAAATGCCGCTTTCCCGTCCTACAGAATCCCATCTTTGCAGATTTCGACGCGCTCGTACTGCCGCGGCAGAGCTCTGATGCAATGGTGGTTCAACACAGCAGTCTTGTTGGCATGGTTAAGCTTGGTAGTTGGAGTCTTGGCCCTACCTCGCCCGTGAACTGGCACCACACTTTTTCTTGCCCAGACTAAGAAAAATCAATATTGGAGGGGAGGGGCACAGAACAGCTACCCACGTCGCCGAGCCTTTCTTTTCTTCGCTCTCGCACTACTTCATACTTTAGCCTTTCCTCGTACGCCCACTTTTTGAGCTATTAGTTATGTGCTAGGCCACATCCCGCTTCTCGTATTAAGGAGGCCGCCACTCTGTGTCTGTTACACTAGTCCGTTCTCGGCATACGATGATCCGATGATCTGATATGGCAGGTGTGTGTGGGATGGCCGTCCATTTCGCAGAAACCATCTTATCTGATCTCCATGAATTAGAGGCGAAAAGGGAAAATAGTAGTAGTAAGTCGGCATAAGCCAGACTTCCCTGGTGTAGAGGTACATTCAATCCGATGTTGCTGGTGCTGGTGCTGACTCCCAGTCCCAGGCAAAACAGAAAACAAGTGGAAAAAAAAAATGCACAAGTTGACTACCAGTTTCGAACCAACAATGCCCCCAAGTTTCCCCCCCTTCGCCTCAACTCCGCCCAAAACATCTCCAGCCTCGGGATATCACAACCTCAAAAGAACGCTCTCGCGAGCGATCCCCTCTGGAAAAGAAAAGAGAAACACCGGATGTAATCTAGCAAAAAAAAAGAAGAAAAAAAAGAAGGAAAAAAAAGAAGAAAAAAATTCCCACTTCTCCCTCCCCAATTCCTAATTTCCCTTTTCCAATTCCCGTATCCCAATTTCCTCCACGTCTCATGGTTTGACCAGACCGGGTTCCACACCGGCGCCTTGCGGAAGTAGTTTGTAAGCAGTGCGTCACTGCTTGGCCACTTGAGCTTCCATGAGACGTTGAAAATCTAGGACCAAGATTTCATATATAACACATATAGTGTAAACTTCTGCTCTCAAACCTGGGAAGGTGCATTCCAAGAGAACCTCTACTTCCTTCTACGAATTGGATTTACGACTTTGGACACTTTAATTCACTGTCAACGTTGATTCTGTGGTAAGTTTGTTTACATCTCATCTTGGGGAGGGTGATCTCACTTCACGCAGAATGTGATGATAGATATAAGCCGAATTCCTCTCTTTAGGAAACACACCACACTAGTTCTTTCAAATCAACCCGAGACAGGACTCCGATCAAGGGAAATTCCACAGCAGACTCTCGTTTGGACCCTTCAATCTCATCCTTGAAGAGGAGACGGTCAAGGGGTTCCACACAAGACCTGGCCCATCATGCGCCTAGGGATCTTGCTGAACTCTAGCTTTGTTGACTCCATGAACGTTTTTTATACCCTAAACTCCGGTCTTATTTGCATTGGGCCGATTCACTCTCAGCCGATACTTCCATGCTCCATGCCCTAGCCGTATGAGTCTCTAGTGACAAAAACACGATTACGTTCACCTAACCGACGAGGTAATTATCTCCGTGTTCATAGCCATCGCCAAACTTCGGCGGATGTCTCTTCACCAGGAAATAGCTGGCATGTGAATCCAGTCCCTAGCCCAGGTATACGACTAGCTTATAATTTCCTTCCCCAAAAACATCAAGTACAGTATTCCAATTTAAACTTTGAAGCCAATACGAAGTTTTTAGTGGAACGTTAAACGTCCCCAGGGCCATGGGCTTCCCCAGAGTCTTCTGCTAACTTTCCCTAGACCCCTGAACTGATGGTGCGCCTAACATAGAGCAACTGCTTTGAGAATGATGATTCTAGTGAATTTATGTTATCTTAGGGTTGAACAGGCACGGTAGAAGGAAGCCTGGGGATTTCACTCGGCTACCTTAACTTAATCCCAGCTTAGCTTCCCATACTCGCATAGCCTGCCCCGGTTAACAAACCCCCTCCCTCGTATTCTGTCTTAAAAGTCTCCAAGATCTCGGAATAATCAAAATGAAAGGTTCCATTTACAGATCAGTTAGCTTTCACTAGAAGAAGTAGTATAACTGGAAGATTTGGCGTCGATTCTTTTTGTGAATATATAAGAACAACCATCTCCCTCCTCATGTTTCATGCTCTTCCCCAGCTAGGAACTCTGGCACTATCCTCTGTTGCGTTCGCTGTTATAAATTTACCTTGTATGAAGCTACTCAATCACATCTCTTATTCCTAGAACCTGCGAAATCCTTTCCCCGGTGGGCCTCCTTCAAACATGCAGCATACATGGTCCATCGTTTGTCTCATCGTCCTGGCACTCACATCACTCGTCTCGGCTCTGTCCTGCCAACTTCTTCCAGACCTCCCGTCTTCCATTTCCGAGTCCCCCGAGGCTCTTTTCCGAGAACAGCAAGAAACGTCCGCTAAATGGATTCAAGCCTACACTGATAGAGACGTCGACACTTATATCAACCACACTTCCGAACCGTACATCCAACACAACCCGAATATTCCGTCAGGAAAAGAAGTCGCGGAACGTTATCTCAAGGGAAATCTTGAGAGAGTTGGCCTCGTTAACAATGTTACGCGAATTTTCTATGTGCCCGACTACGTCATCCTTCATGTCCACCGCACGCAGCCCGGCGTCCCGTCCAGGGCCATAGTAGACATCTACCGGCTGAACGGGACCTGTATCATTGAACATTGGGATGTGCATCAAGTCATAGACCCTAACGCGCCGAACCCACAGGCTTTCTTCTAGAGAAGGCACGCTATGGCCTGTGTTTTGGAGGTTCTTCCCCGGCTTGGACTGACTTGTGAAAGCATCTTGGGAGCTTGTCGAAGGTTCAAAAGTCGGCGATTTTATTAGGAGCGACGAGTGGGAAGGCGTAGTAGAAGGAGTGAGGAAGCGAACCGGTGTGATACATCTTAGTAATGCTAAAGGTCTTGGTAACTCGAAAGATATTTGCCATCAATCAGAGGGTGCTGTGTGGAAACCTACAAGAACAACCCCAGGCGGCTGTGTGGAAATTGTAGAAGACCAAGGCGATCAGGCATCATAGGAGACAAGCCGTACAGCAACATAGAGGCCGCTCTCGGGTTGTACGGATCGTTTCTGTTATAGCGCGGGGGGTCTATCAAGATGCTGTAGTGCATACAGACAATCGCCTCTTGGTTCCCTTTAGGTTGAAGTCACAATAACTTGCTTACATTCCCAATACACAAGAGGGCTTGTATATATCTAGATATGGAGAACGAAAGAAAAGTGAGAGCGGATAAGCACAGCCCGGTCTGGCTTCAGTTCTGGTGCTAGCTGAGCACTCGTAAGTTTCCTCTGATGGTGACCACATGAAGTCTGTGATAACTTTACAGGTAATGATATCTTCAAACTGAGCAGCTCAAGCACCAGCACTGTGAGTGTTGCGACTAAAGGCCGAGTGATTAGAGACAGCCCGCTAGACTTTTAGCATGACATGCCCGAATGACTTCGGGGAAGATCAGCGAGGCTATGTAGAATGATGCATGAACAGCAGGGCCTAGTTTGAAGCCAGTAGCTACCTCTTCGTATCCACGGAATGAAAAAAAACCACTATGTCCTTTAGAAATGATCTCGATCTATAATCAGAGATCTTCACAGAACATGTCCGCAGAAGCGTGAGCAAGACTGCTCTCTGAGCTTCGATCATTAGAAGAAGTGCTGCAAGTATGCCAGCGCCTTGTCGAAGCAATCGAATTTGTGCGTACATGTGGCTAGGGACGGAACGAGAAGCTGAGGTGCTACGAAGTAAAGGCACAGCTCCTCATTAGTAAATTTAGTAGCAGAATGATCCTCCTGTGATTCCTAGCCTATCGCTTAACGCAAGAATCCTCAATAAGGGGTTCTATGCGAGATTTCTACGAGGAGCCCGACTTGGGTGAGGACTTGTTAAGTTGCCATTCACAACATTACTTAGAAGATATCCTTGATCCGCCCTTACATCCGTGGCGTCATAAGTTAGTTCTGTCCATTTGATAGAATTGATAGAAAACTTTCCGAGATCAAATGATTGTTTTAGTGGCGACACTACCCTACTTTTACGTTAGCTCTCCGGGACATCGTCTAACATCCAGGGGATACCATATGCAAGTATTGATTATCTCGATTCTGGAGCATTCTGTCAGTCATCTCCCGCGAATGCCATCCGTTCTCCACCTCAATGCGATAATTCCTCGTTTCGGCCGGATCATCTCCCGCTTTGGCCAAAGCTACGCCTGAGCCGGACGGCTGGGCGAGCAAAGGGTGGTGTGGGTCGCCTCCGGCTGTTCTTGCTCCCGTCGAAAGAGGAAGATTGTCACTTTTTTCAGGTCGCAAATATATTGGGTTATATTGGTCTGTTCCCTTATTTAACCAAGACCTGGGCTTCCAGCACACCATAGTCGATGCCCTCGAAGAAAATCCGCTCCCCCTTTTCGGATAAGAGTGTTCTGCTCTGAGCCCCCAACCAGTCATCGGGCACACAACTTATTGCTCGCATTGATATTATAAGATTGATAACACTTTCCAATTTTGCCGGTTCGTATGCATGGATGCCCGTGGACGCCCATGGATGCCTATGGAGTCCTGAGCCCAAAGGATTGTTGACAGCAATCCACCCGGCCAGGAGAAAATATCTCTCTGACCAAGTACTACGTTGTTTGGATCGCCTCGCGGCATCTTTTAACTAAATAGAAACCGGGAAATCGAATATCGTCCCCCTTCCCCACCCATACGGCTCAGGGGTGTGGGATGGTTGTTTGCTCCGCGGAGCTCGGAGGATTTGTGATCCTGTGTGTTGGATCTGACATCCCGAAAGTATCCCCGTCAGGGCCCGTCCCTGCACTTTGTCCCCATAACATTGCATCCCAATGATGAGGGAGAGGCCCGCTCTGTTGCAGGGGAATGTGACGGTAAGAGGCAGGCTTTGTCTGGGGTATCCATGGCACTCAAGGCAGTGTAACAACCGTCTGCCAGAATCTCATTAGCAACAGTTACTGCGCAATGGAGGAACCACCGAGAAATTCCATGGCCGTGAATATGGGTACACAGAGAGTTGTCGAGTCAAAGGGAGTTACCGTCAACGTTCTCTGTCGGTATGGGTGGTTATTAATATTGTCGCCTTTCACAACATGATGAAGTTAAATGAGCGAGATCTTAGAATATGATTAAGTAGCTGGACTGTTCTAGACATTCTGGTAACAGGACAAAAAAGAGGTTCATTCGGCCAATAAAAGCTTGCTCGAAGTAGAAAGTTCCTCGATCAAGGTAGATGAATGAAAGATAAAAGTTGGACTCCTAGTTATGTTGGTGAGAATAAGACAAAATGAACATCCTCGCTCGCGAGGGCGCATGGCAACGTCCGGATCGTCCACCCTGCGCTATCACGCACTACTTGTATAGATGCTACCATATAGTTTTTCCAATTTCAATTTCTAGTAGTACACCTATTTGTTCTTGTTCATGATCATACCCTGGCCGGGCATCTCAGTGAGCCCTAGGATGTAGCTGTTAGCCTCTAAACTGTTACCAGGGAGAGATTTAGGCGGGTCAAAAACTTACAGCCGTCGATGTTCTCGTTGACAAGCTGGGAGACAGAGCACTTGTTCATGTCATTGACGCCCTGGGAGAGGAGAGGGCGGCCGTTCTCGCAAGCGTTGAACATGCAGTTCGAGTCCATGGCGCGCTGGAGCGAATCACCCTTCCAGCCGAAGAGGTAATCGGCGTGGGTTCCGTAGCCAGATTCATCACCGTAGCTGAGGGTGAAGGGGTTGGGGCTGCCCTCGGGCCAGAGGCCGTTGAATTGGGTGGTATCCCACAGCGTCTCGTAGGCGACCTGGGGAACGCGGACGGGGTGAGAGGCGGGGCAGGGACCAGCGTTGACGAAAGTTCCCCTCTGGGTATCGTACATGTGGGACTTGTGGTCCGCGCTGTCGACATTGACACCATCCCAGCAGCTGTTTGCTGGTTAATAAAAAAGACGCCGCTTCTCAAGAAATGGGGAGTGACTTACGCAGGGAAGTGGTGGACGGTCATGATACCACCAACACAAGGCTTCTCGGGGAAGTTGGTGAGTTCGGGGAATCGGGTTCCCTTGTTCTGTAGGCAGACGAAGCGAAGGCCAGGAGCGCCCTGGTTGGCTTGCTGCTCGGCCAAAGTCTTGACACCGGGGTTGCCGACGACCATGCGGAAGCCCTGTTCTTGTTAGCCTTTGGGGCGTCCTGTCTCGTGACGCATGCCTAAGGGGCGACTTACAGGAGGGAAAGCGGTGATCTTCTGGTTTCCGTTGGAAGAGAAGTCCTGCTGCGTGTAGTACACGGTCATACCACCGTTGATACCATTAGGCAGGGCAGTGTTCTGCATGATGGGGACACGCTGGTAGGTGCCATTGGGGTGCTTGAAGAACATGACGGCAGTCCAGTAGTTGGAGAAGTCCTCAGAGAACGTGCAAGTCGTGCAGGTTCCCCTCTCGCCAACATCACCCTCCATGGTGGCATTGAAGGCATTTCCACCGACGATCTGGTGAAGATGGGCCGAGGGAACCGCACCGGGCTCGACGAGGGGATCGAGACGCTGGATTGTGAGGGTCGAGCATCCGAATCGGAGGGCGGCCTGAGAAGGCGCGACGAGCGCGGAAACGATAGGAAGCCACTTCATTGTTGCAGAATGAATGGAATGTCAAGAATAATCCGTGACGGTTGGGCGGGCAAGATGAAGGCAGATGTCCGAAAGGAGAAAAGGAGGGGACCCTCGACAGCCATATATAGAAAAGAACTCCTTATCCGCTCCTCCTCATCACCCAGGCTGTCATTATCTGGGTCCGGGGCGAGAGGAGCCCGAGGTTGCCGTCTCCATCCCAAAACATCCACCGTTCCCCAGAGAACTTGCCATCGACAAAATCGCCAAGAACACTTGATGGCAAGTTTACGTGGGCCTCATCTATATAAAAGTCGCCTATTTAACCTCATCTATTTTGTGGATTAAAAGCGGGACCAACTCAGTGGCATCCTAGCGAACAAACGTCTAAACCTAAATTTGCTGCCACATGTCGGCGTCGTGCCCCGCAATATCCGTTTAAAACCACGAGTTCATCTATTCTGGAAGACGGTCAATATATCCACTAACTGCCGACATCTGCCGACTTCTCGTCTCCCCACACACCCGCGCGAAGACAGGCAATGGAAAACCGTAGAATTGGCTGCTCAGAGACTCATTTACTCAACGAGAGAACCATCGAGATAGAGAATGTAAGTGGAGGGCTTTTTCCTGGGTTATAAGAGAACCAGCTTCCCATCAGCGGACGAGGAAGTAGGCCATGAGAGACTCGTCTGTGTCCTTGACGCCCATTGGCCACCTTCCCATATTAGCCTTCCGGGAGTGGTCGGCCCATGTATATGTGGCGAGTTCTCCTATATGCGACCTGGTCTCTATGTGTGTACTAACACTATGGTCCGCCGCGGTGATTGATGGATCACGATGCGGAAAGTCTGGTGTGGCAGTAAATTTAGTTTTAACATGTTCTCGCCGAAATGTCACCGTACCTAAGATATATACCTCAGGATGCCATCCCCGTTATTAACTGAGCATTGAACCGACATATAACGAGAGGTTTTATCGTCTTGATAACTCATTACTACCAACAAGCCTCCTCCCCATCTAGTGCCGGCCCTTGAGGTCATAGGCTCAATAGCAGCAGGCTGTCGGCATCGTGGTCGGATGTTCTGCGTCTTCCCAGGATGGTATTAAGATGCTTGCCTTGCAGAACATTTATGCCAAGCCAGAAACTGACATGCATTATATATAACTCGTCCTTGGCGTTCGAGATTTCAAGTACATGCCTCTAACGGAGCCTGTTCTGTATATGAATCCTGGCGGAGCCAGCGCGCGTGCCAGGATCTTGCCATAGGGACGACAGATGAGTATACCCGGCGACACGGGAGGCGCAAACTAAATGTCCGGTCGTGATGAGCCCGGCCGAGATCTAATCTTTTTTACCTCCAGAAGATACGGGTCAATGACACGTCGGCCCCAGTTTTACTGATGGCAACTGCCGGGGGTCAAGCCGTTGGGAAGTTCCACTTACAACCTACGCATCTGGATGAGACCTATGCGTAGTGCATCAAGGCAATGAGGCAGGGGATACTAATGTCAGTTCTCAATAAGCTAGGAGGGAGGAGTGGAAGAGCGTCCCTGCCTCATGTCCACCACGCCAAGGACATGGCCACTCCATGAATGTATTACAGGATTTGAAATCTCTCACCTTTGCTGGAGAAGTCTGCACCACTAATTATCATTGCTCCAACCAGTCTCAAGAGGCAAGAAGCATCAGGTGAGTCTTTGTTCTCGTGACCTTGCGACATAAATAAACTTATAATATGAGGGATCCGCCTTGGCGCAGGAGATTGAGTAAGATCTGACCATAGACGTTCTGATGGATATCTACGTCGACTAAATTCTACGCCGAATGTGAAAGATTCTTTTGATTTCTTCAACTTTCTTCGAGAGAACCTTTCTCCTCGGCTTGCCCTGGGTAATATTGACTCGGTTGCCAGTACAAGGTCGGAGATGCTTTCTCCGCGTCCACGTTGCCGAGACACGCCCGACCTGAAGGGTTCCGTCCTCAACAATCATATTCATAGCCGGGACAAAACGCGGAATCTGGCCTTGTTTTACTAACCCTTTTTCCCCGCGTCTTTTTCTTTCTTTCTTTCCCCTTAGTATCTTGGTATGGGGTTGCATTCTCGGGTCCGATAATTCAAGGAACATTGTCCAGAAAGGAAATAGAACCGATCCGCGCCGTCGCCCAGACCTGCCAGTCGGTGGCCCAAAATGGAAGTGCTTTTCTAGGCGCCTTTCAAGTGGCGTCGACCTAAGCCAATAAGTAGCTTCCACCATCCCACGATTCCTTCATGGGCGTCCTTGTAAGATTTGACTGCTCATTCAACATGCGAGCTTCGAGCAGGAGGATACGCGACCCTGCTGTCGAAGCTGGGAATTTGTGACCCTGAACGCAGGTGTCGTTGCAATAGGAAAGTGCAACCCTGAACCTAATTTTATTTAACACTACACTCTCTACATGGGGGTGATGGGAATGTGAATAAATGCATCAGAGTCTCTCGCGTTGACAGGCTTATGGAGACCGTGATCTCGCCAATCCAATATCGCGAAGTGATTGCAGTTACCTATCGTGAAGATGATGCCCCGCATTTCAACAACTCTTCTCGTGGCTGCCTTCCTACAATGGACGGCTTCCGCAGTCGTCAAGCTTGAACTAAATGTGTCGGCCCTCACGGATACTGTCGAGTCTGACTGGACTGCCGTCTATTATTCCCAGCGCCAACCACTTCTTCTTGGTAACGATGGCGGAACTTCCACTGGAGGGTTCCATTCCTGGAACCTGGATGGCGACAGTCCCATCCCAGTGCTTCGATCCGCCGTCTCCGGGCGCACGAAGCTCGTCACTACGGTTCATGGAATTGGCAACAAAGACTGGGCATTCTCTATAGCCCAACCTGACTCTATCATCCGGGCTTTCCGGTTGCCAGAGCTGGTGGAGGAGGAGTCAGCCCAACTTACAGCCCTTGGTGATTGGTCCGCCTTGTGTTCGTGGCAGAGTAAGACAGGAAACCATTACCTATACCTCTTCGGAAAGGGTCAAGGTGTGCAATTCTTGGCTCGAAAGAGCAAGACCGCGGTTGAACTACTTGAGGTACGCCTGGCACTACCAAAAAGGAAGGCCCTAATGCATCTGGACTAAGTAATCGTTCTAGGTTCAAACATTTGAAGTACCTTTTGAGGCCTCCGCTTGTGCCGTATCAGCCTCTGCAGGGCGACTTTTCCTCTCAGCGGACGATAACAAGAGCGTCTATTACCTCGACCTTGCGGAGTCAACTAAATCACCCAAATTCTCTACACTGGGTCAGGCGGAGAGTGATGTCACTGGATTGGCAGTGTATGTCTCCAAGCGCGGCACGCCAGATTATCTTTTCGTCGCCCAGGAGGACACCATTGCAGTCTACACCCAATCTTTCGAGCTCGTCGGTGCACTGAGCTTGGCGGGGCTGGAGGATATCGAGGTGCAAGGGCTCAGCATTTACCAAGCAGCCACCTCTAAATATCCCCTCGGTGCCATCACATACGCAATTGAGGCTGATGGTGATGTGGCTGGCTTCGGAGTCAGCTCGTTTCAAGGCGTCATCGAGGAGCTCGGAGTGACTGTGAACTCCGAATATGATCCCCGCCACCGAGCGGCCTGTTCTAGCCACTCTCCCATCTGCGGGAAGTGCTCTGGAAATGGCTTTTGCGATAAGAAGTCCGATTGTTCATGTTTTGCTGGATTCACCGGCAAGAAGTGTGACAACTTCAAATGCACAGACAACTGCTCTGGAAATGGAAAATGCGTGGGACCTAACAAGTGTAAGTGCGATAAGGGATGGGGCGGTCTGCACTGTTCATTCATCGTGGTCGAGCCATCCTTCGAGACAGATCAGAACGGCGGCGACGGTGATGATCCGGCCATCTGGATCTCACCCGAGGCACCTGAAAAATCTCGTATCATCACGACCACAAAGTCCGCTCAGGGTGCTGGGCTTGGAGTGTTTGATCTCACCGGCAAGTTGCTTCAAACAATCCCAGCAGGCGAACCCAATAATGTGGACATAATATACGGATTCGAGGCCGGTGATCGCAAGCTTGATCTCGCCTTTGCTGCCTGCCGCGCGGATGATACCCTCTGGTGAGTTGACATGTTACTAATGTCTGGCGCTTACCTGGCAATTCCTAACGTAATGTGTAGCTTGTTCGAAATGCTGCCCAATGGAACCCTTACCACGATCCCTGGAGGCAGCCAACCTGTCATCGACGACTACACAGTCTATGGTTCTTGTGTTTACCGCTCACCCAGCACGGGGAAACAATACCTGTTCGTGAATGAGAAATCAGCACGCTATCTTCAATACGAGCTTACTGCCACCTCAAACGGAACTCTCGAAACCAAGCTCGTTCGCGAGTTCACTGGAGGCTCCGGCGGCCAGGTCGAGGGCTGTGTCACCGATGAGGAGAACGGGTGGATATGGATCGGCGAGGAACCCTCTGCGCTTTGGAAATATGATGCCGAGCCTGACTCGACCAAGGCTGGTCAGCGCATCGCGTATGTCGGAGACGGAACTCTTCACGCCGATGTGGAGGGAGTTACTCTAGTGCTGGGCAAGAACCCTGACGAGGGTTTCATCATCGTTTCCAACCAGGGCGTTAGTGCGTACAACGTTTACCGTCGTGCTAGCCCTCACGAATATGTCACTACTTTTACGATCGCAAAGTCGAGCGATGGTCAAGTTGATGCCGTTTCGAACACCGATGGTGTCGCTGCTGTCGGAACGGCTTTGGGAGCAGACTTCCCTTATGGCTTGGTGGTGGTACACGATGATTCCAATGAGCTGCCGGCAGGTGGAACGAGTGCTGAATCCAGCTTCAAGCTGGTGAGCTTGGAGAAAGTTCTTGGGGCGGAGCCGCTCAAGCATCTCGGCCTACTTGACCATGTTGATACGACCTGGGATCCAAGGGCATAAATGGGGAAGACGCCGTCCTGAATGCTTCTCCATTCTGATATTATTCGGATTCTAATACCGCACCAAATATCGCTGTTCCTTGAACTCTTATCACTATTCTTGTCTTTTTACTTACTTCCCTTAGGAAAACTAAATTATTAATAATCAATGTGGAAACAACATTTCATTCTATACTTGAATAGACTCTTTATTTGGCTAGGTTTGCATTTCTGCTCTTCCTCCCTACTTTCAGAAGTCTGCAAATTACTATAGATTATATACTCTCATGGTTCACATAGAATGTGAGTATCCCTATTATCTTCCATCAATTCAACTCACCACTTAGAAATGAAGGATAAGAATGTGAGCCTCGCGTTATGACGCCGTTTGATTCAGTCGAAGGGAAGAGGGAGCAACAAGGGGAGGGAGCTTGGCACTTCAGTCTGGGCTTGCCGTTTAAAGTGATAATCAGTGTCAGTGGGATACTTAGCTTCTGAACACATTTTCTTGCAGGGATCACAGCCAGTCTCTCTTACGAAACAGAACATCAGCCCGGAGTCTATTGGTCCAACCATTCACTTTGTAAGTTCTCAGATAATCGGAGAGAGTGTGTGGGCTCGACCTGAGAGAGATGTAGACCGGCATTGCAAAATGGACTAAGAACAACTATCCAAGCAGGCCCTGTTGGCATGAAGTTCGCAACCAGGGGATGGGCTGCGGCCTGCGGGTGGCGGGCGGCGGGTGGCGGGCTTCTATTTCTTCTTCTTGGAGCCGCGGTTATTGGGTGGATTAATGCAGGATGTTGTTGCATCGTTGATGCCATCGATCTTACCTCGGCGATCCCGCGATCCCGCTCTGTGCGTCCGATGTCATTTCCCGTGGCTACTATTAATTAGTATTGGTTCTGACTGCTTCGAGTGGTGCTTGGCGCACACCACCACCTTGGAACAGCTTCTCAGACATAAAGGCAGAGCTGTCTTCGCATTGGTGTAATAATTGGCCGAGGTGATCATCTCCAGCAGAACACTGCTCAACTTGTACATCTGGGGGCTGGAAGACACGCTTGAGGATTCTTTCAGCTTTTTCCCCCCTTTTTCCATCGTTATCACCCCTACCTCTTCGGGTTGGAAAACCATATTTTGGAGACCCTCGCATGTCTCTCGGCGTCTCCGGCGTGTTCCAGCTTCAACCGGAAGCCCCTATGGGGGGCCTCTTTTTTCTTTCTTTTTCCGAATGGGGAAGCCCTAAAAGAACTCCTGACCTCTGACCCACGACTGGAAGACTAGTTGAGGATCCGAATACATCATCCGTGAACACCCTCACGGGTAGATTCATGAGGATGGCACTAATGAGTGAACTCAGGTGAACATGGGTGGATGCAGAGATTGCAGGGTTCTCCTCGCGTAATACTTTGCTAATGACAACGACTCGGAGACAATGGAAAAAGAAGTTATATAGCCCTTTATGCCTTGATTTCTCGACTTAGAAAATCAATCCGCTTACCTACACAGCTTCGCACGAGTCAATAATGAAGGTGTTATCTGTACCATCAGTTTTTGAAGTTGTGGAGAGTGGGAGGATTCCTGCTTTCTTCTCTCGTTACCCCGTCGCCATCAGCGTGGGAGCTTGGTACGTTGAAAATGCGCTCAAATGCATCGATGAAGAAGCATGCGAGGTCGGCTCTCGGGAATCGCGTCGAGCACGCATCAGGCACTCTAACCCTTACGGCGATGTTTTCTCTATATGCCACTGCTCTGCTTTCCCTGACAGACTAGTACTCGTGGCGAGCATCATCGAAGTCTTGTGGATTCACGATGGTAAGCCTCCATCCTCCAGAGGGGGCAAACAATGTCTAATCGAACATTCTCCATCAAGATATCACCGAGGAACTCGAGCATCAAACTGTAAGACAGCCCTGAATTCTGAAGAGAAAGAACCATGTATTGATCTTTGGTCAGGCCTGTAGAGAGCATGCTATTCTCGCCGAAGTCTTGAGAATAGATGTTGACCCATCGGGCTTTGAGGTCCAAAACGTACGGCAGAAACCTCTTGCTTTTGCACTCCGAAAGGCTATCGACATCGATCCTGCGCAGGCTCCTGCCATGATCGAAACGTTGAAAAAGTATCTGGATACTTACGATGACCTTGGTGACGACTTTGAGAGAATGGAAGACTACAGGCCCTACCGTATCCGCAACTCTGGGTATTCGTAAGTGTTGTTCCTGCTCCCAAAGGGATCTAGCTATGTGTCCTGACAGAGAAGTGGATGTAGGATGGCATCGTACTTCATCTGCTGGGGGATGGGCATTATCCTTAGTGACGAGGATGGAGAATCGATCCGAGAATACGACATTACCATGGGCAATGTCTTTGGCCTAACTAATGACTACTTCAGCTGGAGCATTGAGAAGGATCAGCAGACCGATCGTGTAAGAAATGGCGTTCGAGTTTTGATGAAGGAGCACAACATTCCCGCAGATGTGGCCAAGACGATGCTTCTGGGTGTGATCATTGAGCAAGAGTCGAAAGCTGCAAAGCTCAAGGAAGAGCGGCTAAGGCAACCCGTCTCGGAACAGGTGTTGCGGTATTTCGAAGCGGTCGAATTTTACGTTGGTGGAAGCTGCTATTGGCATGCGACAGCGCCTCGGTACCAGATGCTCGAATGATGCACTTAGACATTTGAAGTGCGGGGGGCGTCGTATTATCAAACTAACAATGTCTGTATGGAATCTATGTGTATGGCTTTCCGCGAGCGTCGGAGATGTTATGTGCTCCACGGTCAGCGTCTTAATGATCCCCTTTGAGCAACTTACTACTCCTGTTGTCGGATCCTGGTAGATAGTGAGCTATGTAAGAACACAGGCGCCAATGATAGAGTGAGACGATGTGGGTAGTACCGCCGAACTGAGATGACGGACTACTTCCTTGCCTGGATAGACATGAGGATGGCATCGAGCAAGTCCCCTAAAGAAGAGGCTCACCTCCATCTTCATTCCCAGCTTTCCATCATGTCTTTACCTGCTCTATTCTCTTACAGCAGTCTCGCGTCAAAACTGGTGTCGGCCAAGTTGGCTAAACAACATTGTTGATCATTAATAGTGAAGAGAAGTATGAACTCTAGTTTCTTGGGAGTAGCAACTGAACAACTGACCGAGATACGTTTTAGTTGTCCATATTTCTATGCTCTACCTACTCGGCTACTCCCGAGACCCGAACTTGCATCGCCAGCTGGGGAGGCATGGTGAATACGTCATCCATCCAATTTATGAAGTCGATATACGAGGGGACACTATCATTAATGTACGAAGTATAATTTTCTGGGTGATCCTCCCCACTTTAGCCAAAACTGGGAACGATAGACCGTGAGTGAGAAGGGATCAAAACGAAATTTGGACCGACGCAATGGGATTAGATTACGACTGACAGAAATTATTCTGTGAAACGAAACACAGATCTTGGCCTGGCCAGCCCCAAACACCGTCCTCTGAAACAGTAGCTTTGCAACACCGGCCATTGTATTTATTTGAACAACATAAAGTGGACAAAGGTACCATCATGCACAATCCTTCGGCCAGGTCACATGTAACCAATATTAGACACCAGCCGGTGCGATCAGCGATTATGTGGCTACATCTGGAAAAAATACTTGATCACCTGGATCCGTTACCTAAGCGGCTAAGCCTGCGATCCTTCGAGAGCCTCTTCAAATGTCATGGAGGCCCAACAAACCCTCACGCCATTGCAATCCATGTTTAACCCGGTGTGGAATCAGTCCAGCATGGCCTCTACATCTGACACGGCAGACCGCCGTGCATCACCCTTTCTATCCCTTCCGTACGAAGTGCGCAGAGAAATCTACCATTATGCTTTGGACTGGCCTGACCTTCGTCCCGCCTTCGCAAGACTGTCCCGCGAATGCGAGAAAGCGAGAGAGGAGATGGGTGCCTCGCCCGATCCGAAATGTACCTTCCCGAGTCTTCACGTTGGGAGACTCACAACCCCGACATTGTTGCTCCTAAACCGCCAGATAACCTTCGAGGCGCTCCTGGTCCTGCGAACTAAGCCACTCATCCTCCATGAGGCCCCTCCCTACACGCCGTGCACTGGGCGGCCTATTGATATCACTGAGTTTATTAGCGAGGAGACACTGCAACGCGTTCGACGAGTGGAGCTAAAGATGGACTTGGAGATGGAAGCGGAATCATGGAGCAAGACGATCGATACTCTGCTCGATGTATGGTGCGCCCAAAATAGTTTGGAGGAGATATTGGTGGATGTCACCGCGGCTTATAAGGAGAGAAGGAGGATAATTGGGCAAGAATTATCGAGACAGCACGCTGCGTTTTCCATCTCCAAGGTGAGGCTATTATCTCAGGCTGGATGAACCACTTGGAATGTCTGAACTGACAATCAAGTAACAGCTTCAGGGTTTCGGAACAGGCACTCCAGTGAAATTTACCGGGGTAGTGCCTAAAATAAGGCTGGTAAAAAAAGATCCGCCGACTGATCGGTGGTTCGGCATAGATATCTAGATTCTAGAGTGATGCTCGCGGCTCCGTTGATGGCGCGATTCTTGCTACACACCACCAAATTGCAAATAGAAACGTATACCAGAAAGTGTTTCTTTGAAAGTACCATCTGCCGCACTGCTTTACGTGTCGTAGATAGTGCCCTAAGCATATCAACCAATGAAGAACATCTTCTGAGCATACCAAGGTCTGTAAGAACAAGGGGTTTCAGCAGTAGGGGATAGCGTTGTATTAGTTATCATAAGAATACCTTATCCCTGTCCCAGCTCATGCGTCTGAGCCGTTCATAATCTATGTTCGAGAATGCAGAGACGATGGGAGATTTCCACGCCCAATGGTTTTGGCATATTCGAGGGGCCTCCGAAAGAGCAGCGCACGCATGACTTGAAGCTTCAGTAGTTCAAGATCGATTGACTTTCTTTCCTTGACCTCTTCTAAAGAACACGGCCAACAATGGGGCCTTGCACTCTCGAGGCTCGCTTCAAGCAGATGTCTGTCAACGATGAGAATGGAGAGGACCGAAAAGAAAGGTACCTGCTATTGAATATTGCATCATTCAACATTCCAGTTTAGCTCATCTTCAAAACAGGCCAGCGGCACTACGATATCACTGTCATACAACTCGAGCCGGTCAAACTTGCTAAGACCGCCTTTGACAGCCAAAAGTAGAACACACCAGTAACATCATCTCACAAAGCAAAAGGCCTCAACACTGGCAACAAGAGCTAGGCCATAAAATTGCATGCAGAGCCTCAACCAGAGCTTAAACGCTTTGGGCAGCCTGCCACCCAAGACATTCCACTTAGGTGTGTTCGAGATCGGCATGCCACTGTGCAAGGGCAAATTTGGCCATGTGTCTGGCACGGGAGCGTGAGGATGGCTTCATCCGGGCATTGAAAGTCTTGCAGAACGAGTTGTAGCACGCCCGAGTTAATAAGAAGGTGCGGCGCGAGATTAAAATCCAGGGCAACCTACATCACCCCATTATCTTGAGGAGGTATAGCCATTTTCCATGACAACAGGCGCATATTCCTCATTTTCGAGTTCGCTGGTCGGCGCGAGCTGTATAAGCACCTCCGTAAGGAAGGTCGGTTCCCTGAGTGGGAAGCAGCACAATATATTGCGCAGATGGCTAGCGCACTCCTCTATCTCACCACAAGCATGTCATCCATCACGACACCAAACCTGAGAACATCTTTGGTTGGCATCCATGGTGAGATCAAGATCTCGGATTTCTGCTGGAGCGTACATGCACCTAACCACCGCCGGGCTACTTACTGTGGAACACTCAACTACCTGCCACCTGAAATGGTCAATCCACGCAGTTCAGGCAACTTGAACGCCAATAAGGTTGACCTGCGGTCCTTGCGCGTCTTGACGTACGAGTTCACACATCAACCAAACTGCATGCGGCCCTTTGCAAAATAGACTAACCGCGGTGGCAATCGAGGCAAAGTCTTTGGCCTAGAACATAGGAGAAAGGTTTCAAATGACTGGTGGACGTCATGGGCTTGGATTGCGGAAGAAACGATGAGACATTCCAAGGAGACGCATTTAGGGAATACCTTCGGTCTCGTGTACAGGATCTTAGTGGCTCTGAGGCATCGAGTGGACTGGCTTGCAAGTGGCTTCAAAGTTCAAACCCTGTGCCATTGACCTAACCTAATCCAAACTGTATTAAGGTTAGGGTTAAGGGATGGTGGAATGAGACTTAGCGCGACTCGCGAGCTAATCGAATACAATCAGTTTCATACTTAGTCTTCCTTGATTTGTATTAGTGTGTGATCTTTATTGGCCAGAAAGCCAAGCCACTTGCGCGAAGCTAATAATGACTTCGTCTCCAAGTTATTCCCTCCCAGAGCTAGTGACACAGCGCTTCAGATCTCCAGCGCGGCCCGCGATGGACAAGTAACAACACTAGGGGAGCCTGGGCCACGGCGATCAGGGCATACATGCCGAATGACCACCCCAGTGAAGTGGCATCAATGAGTGGTTGCAAAGCAGCAATGGCAGTCCCGGCCGACGTGGATCGAACTAGATTTGAGGCTGCTTGAGCAGTGGCTGACCGGGTCTTATTCAAGTCGGTGAGGAGAGTACCGCACATCTACTCTTGAGGCATCAGCGATCATTGCTCTACATTGGAGAAATTCAGTAACTTTCGCGACCTCGTTAGACCTACAACGGAAGAACTTGAAGTTGATACCCCAATAAGGAATTGCATCGTAAGCATCGCCGCGATGTGCTGCTAAACATTAGCTTCTAAGTAGCCCCAAAAAGAAGTTAGATATGAATTATTACGTACCGCCCGCGTCCCCAACGATAGCCCATATCCAACTGTGCCAAGTGCCGTGATCCCAGTTAGCACACACATGCCCCGGAGTCGAGCTCTCTCAAGGGGGAACTCTGGGAACTCTAGAGACTCCTTGCTAGACGCCGCGCCTTCCCTCTCCAGTTCTAACATAGTTTGTCTGTACGTAGAGTCAACGAATCGTCCTGTCAAGCCAAGTTAGTTATTCGGATCTGCGATTTGAAAGATTACCCCATTCACTCAAGGGATGAGGTCGTTCTTACCAGTACAGAATGAGCCAATGGCACTGCCAATTCCCATCGGGAGATAGATCAAGCCCGATTGTATGTAATCTAGATCATACATCTGAATACCCTGTAATCCTAGGGATGTCTGGAGCGTGTTCTTCACTGCATAATTTATGGCAGTGATGATGATAACCAGCAGGGACTCCCTGTTTCGGAGGATTTTGATGCTCATAAGTGGATTCGGAAAACGGCAGGCCGGGGGCGTGAACTCTGATTGTTCGCCGAGACCGTCTTTCCGCTGAAGCAAGGAAAATGCACTCCGGTATATGCCTTTCACGGGAGTACTGCCGTTCCCTACAATCTTTCTCTGCGTCTCTGGCACGAACAGAAGCAAAGTCACAAAATGGGACCCTTGCCAAATGACGAGGAACCAGAAGATCCAGCGCCATCCAAGGGATTCTGCTATTCCGCCGCCAATGACTGGTCCGAGGCTTAGTGCAAATTCTGTGCTGCAATTTCAATTTCTTGTCAGCATTGAAATACTCAAAATAGTTGAAACCGGGGGATGTGTGGGATTATACATTGTTGATAATATGCCGACATATGTTCCTCTCTCCGCAATGTCTGCAATATCAGCGACGACCCCAAATGCTACCCCATAAAGCCCTAGATACAAAACCTATCAGCATGATATTGGGTAAGAGATATTACGATGCATTATACCTGATGAGCCGGCGCTCTGAACCATGCGGAGGGCGAGGAGGCCCGCATACGTCTTCTGCATAGCTATACCGATATTGGCGCTGAGCATGAGCGTGAACATGAGAATGTACGCGGGACTCCTCCCGCTACTGTCAGCGAGATCCCCCATGAACGATGGGGCTATACCAGCAACGATGAGATACGACGTCACTGTCAAGTTGACGAGGAATATTGAGACTCCCAAGTCTTTCGATACTAATGGTAAGGCTGGATAGTATATGTAGCTGCTCAGCGGGGAGAACATGGCCGCTAAGGATGTTGCAGTGCAGATCCATAGTTTTTGCCATTTCGTAAAGATGGAATATGGTTGATCAATGGGCTTTGACTCAAGGTCAGAGTTGAGATCCACGATTTGGCCTGGGCTAAACTTGGTTTCGGAAGCATCGTCGTGAATATCGAGGGAAGACATGACACTATATTAAAGGTGTCAAAATGCTGCAGAGGAGGGTTGTTTTTTCTTCCCTTAATTTTTCTTTTATCTGGAGGAGGGAGGGATATTGATCTAGCACATACCCTGACCAAATTCACTTGATGAGAGCGAGCCTCGGAATTCCTTCTTTTAAAAGTAAAGAGACCCTTATCAGTAGAGCGGAGCATGGCTGCGACCAGGCGGATGGCCGTCAATATCCCGAGGCTGGGGGACGGGGGTCGCATCAGTTCTACATCAATAATGCACAATGTGATGAGATACTTCTGCTTGAAAGCAAACAATGAACAAACAATGAACAAACAACGATCTATAACTCGATCAGTTACGGTATGGATCTACGGAGTTCGTGGGAGCTTCAACCTCCCTCGCAGCCTACTCCCCTTGGATGTTCAATGTCGGAATCAGCCTGCAAGGAGACCGACCATCCATGTGCCATGGACATCTTAGCCGGTTCAATATCAAGGTTAGTGGGTTAATTGTGATTCTTGACAGAGAATTCTCTAGACCATACCCTCGCGATTTCAAGGAATTTGTTTGCCTTTCTTCATCAACTCAATGCTCGAGGTCAAAAGTCTACCCCGACTTTGCATCAGGCTGCCGGCAACTGAGCCGTGTCCCTTTAGTATACGTGCATGAGACAACATACAACTTACGAGACCCTGTACCTCCAGTTCATTGGCCATTACAGTCGCTTTCGCTCATGACAGACGCTAAAAACACATGGCTGCCATGGTTACACAACATTTTGGCCCTTGGTGTCCCTTCCTCGGTATCTTCCAACTTGATTTGCCCTGACCAGAAAAGCGGAAGCTCGCGGATACTATTATGTACTATTATGGTAGGCCTTCCGTCTCTCAGAAATATTGTGGCGACCTTGCGCAAGACCATTACCTATAGACGCTTTCTAGAGGAGCTGAGTGCCCAAAAGATGATGGGTACTGGCCGGAAGCTCCTGCACATCCTTACTTCAATTCCTCAACTCTTCTTTCCACCCCCAACATGCTCGACAGGCCAACTTCCGCGGCCTTGACACGCTCACATAGCGTTCTCATATTGCTCGCGAACCTGTAACTTCAGTTAGAATTTATCCATGATTGGGGCTAGCAGGGAGTTCTGCACATGTCTCGTAGTTTTGGATCCTCTGGGTAAAGAGTGGAGATCAGAATCTGGTTCCGGATGAGATACATAATGTTGCGACTGTCCGCATCTTCTTTGGGCTCTGAAGGTGAAATAAACCTCCTGTATTCGTCGAGGTAAGGTTTCCCGAGTGGGTATCTGGGGTTCCGGAAGACGCCCAAGTCAACTGGAGAGGAGTGTTAGCGGGGATATGATCGACAGTGGCTCTGATAGCTAAGCTGTAGCGAATATTGATACCTTCATTGTGCCCCCACAGAGCACTTGCGTCATATATACAGACGCTTTCCGAGCCCGTCTTATATTTGACATTCCCAGGCCACAGGTCTCCGTGAAGAAGACATGGTTGGATCGACCGGCCGCCGGACTCCAGCGGCGCTAGATATCGTGGAAGGACCTTGTCAAAGTAAAATTTCTTCAGTTGGATGAGATCCGCGCCATGTGGACCTCGAACTCTTTCTTCACGATCTAGAAACCGACGCATCTGGAAAGCCCAAAACTCTTGCCAAGAGGAGCTCCACCTATTGTCTTGTTCAAGGTCGCCAAACCTAGTATTAACAGCAAAGCCAAATTTCCCCGTTGGTGACTTTCCCATGCTTCGGGTGTGGAGTGTGACGATGGCAGCCATGTAGGCCACCGGCCGAGGGATATGGTCGTCTATCAAGTCTACGAATTCTGCAAGGAAGAAATGCGTCCATGGCGAGGATTTGTATGCCCCCGTTTTGTAAGGGCGTGTTACATGTTCGGGAACGAACTCGTGCAGCGCAATCTCCGATATCCATGTCGACTCGATTAGATCTTTCCCCGATTGGCCCCGAGATTCCTATTCCGTTCACTAAAGTCAGGTCGTTTTATGCCATGCTGGATACCGAGAGCACGCCTCAAACCTTTTGGAAGAATATTTGCGATGATCCACCCGGCATCTCCAGTTCAATTCTGAAAGTGTTGCAATAGTCACTTTTACCCGAAGGAGAAACAGAGACCACCTTTCCACCCTGTGGCAGAGCTAGGATAAGAAATTAATCTTGAGGTGCATTGGAAGGCAGATCGTAGAACAAGATCTCTCAAGAAGTTTCCGATCCATCACTAAATCACTAACCTGCAAGGAGATTGTCATCCAATTTCACAACCACGCCGCGTGCATGGCTTGTCATTTTAATACCAATTAGAAGTTAAAGTAGCGGAGAAGGAGAATGCCATCTCGGGCTTGAAAGTATGCGTCTCGGCTCTTTGTAGAGGTGATAGAGGGTTGGATTCTTGATAGCGGTTGTGATGAGAGAGTGACGAGCGACTCTAGCACCTTAAGGACTGGTAAAGTTTCATAGAAACAGTCAAGAGATGAAAGAGAAATCTAGGGATATGACGGCTAATGGGGATCTACGTCTGTCTTCTTGAGCTTCATAGGATCAGGCGCTGATCCAACTTCAAAAAGTTCCCTGCCTGCCTATGCTCCCTGCTCTACTCCCTGCCTCTCCTCCCTGCCTCTACTCCCTACCCGTGCTCCTTGCCTCCGCTCCCTGACGGACCAAACTATCCGGTTCTGGTGGTATAGCATCTATGATTGTAGGTATGCATATCGACAAGACGTAAATATACGCACGCAAACATTGAAAGCAACGAGCTGGGTACTTAGAAGTGGGTCTTCGCCTCTCAAAATCACAACGGGCGTGCTGATGCAGGGAGGATGCGAAGATGGAGAGGTGACATTCATTCAACAGCCGGCCTTCGATTTTATTTTGCGATATTACTTGGTACATGCAAGCATATCCGGTAGTCTAGTCTATAAATGTTAGCTGCTCGTGTGACCCCTTGGACCCTTGCTGGGGGATTGAGGTAACCAAGATGTGATTGCAATCATAATCTGCACCAAGTGGTCCAAGCTATATAAACTTTGATCGGCTGCCGTCGAATTATATGACAGTACCAGGTTACGCGGGACGACGCCATGGCAAATACATTGCTGTACTGATGCTGTTCCGCGAGCCTGCATTTTCTTGGGTTGAACTTGCATAGCGGGGTGTATTACCGAGCGAAATTTCTCTTGATAACTCGATGATCTTAATGGGCATGTTCCCGCTCCTCTCATTGTACTACTTCTCCAGCCTCAGGAATTCTGTTTAAATACTTATCCACAATTGTCTATTTCTGAGAATTCCCTGTTGGACAAGATCCTGAGATACCATCTACTGTTGAAATAAAGAAACGACAGATTTGGCTCCACATTGCGGACTTCTACTGTAGAGTGGCTTTTGATATCGCTCCATTTTTGGGCTAACGAATAGTCAAATCTTACATCTACTGAGTGTATGGAGGTACTTTGTAACTGATCGGGGGCGAAAAGTTCGAAACTCCCCGGTGTCAAAGTGCTTGATGATATCACTGGTTTCGCCAGTGATAATTGCCTAAAGATAATCTATATCTAAGATGGATAGGGGGGGCTGCAAACACTGAGTATATACATTTGGAAGCAGATCATTGGTTCTTGGAGCGACTCTCAAAGGACTCAGCCTCAACTTAGTGAAGAGACTATATGAAGAGCCTACGGCCCCAGGACAAACACATGCACAGCCACTGACATGGGCCTGTTTTCACGCCGTCATCTCTGCATTAGATTGTCGCTGTCATCAAAAGTCGGTTGATTGTTGGGAGCGCTTTGAGCCCAGTGCAGGCCCCGGTCTTGGGGTAAGTACGAGATCATATAGGAACGAGCACCCATCCCCTCTGAAGCCAAGCTAACCTGAGTGTTTTGCAGGTTGTAATTGGCTTCGCGGGGACAGCTTATATCTCGGTTCTATTGCTCATCTTATACTACATATTCGGCTACAACCCATCTCACAAGCCCTTCTCCGAGAAGGACCATGGCCCCATTGGTGCCACCGTAGACCTGGAGTGCCCTAACCCGATTGATGAGTGAATTTACAACCTAACGGTAGTTGTATATGGAAGGGTCCTAGGAAGACGGGAGTGGACCGCACCTTGGAACCCAGAACGGGTTGAGGAGCTTGACACCCTCTTTACCAAGGTGTAACTTTACATGGTTCAACGTATTCATTCTATCTCCCGATGATGATGATGGGCGATATGCAGACTATCTCCGGTCTCGCTATACTCGTAAGTGGTTATACAGTCCTGAACCGACACGTTTCAGCACACCACGAGCGGATAGTCTGGCGACTAACCTAGTTCTCAACAGTCACACACCTAGCCGTCCTTACGTCCCTACGGAAATATTGTTATCGCAATCAGATGATTCTCATGGGTACTTAATTATTATGTTTCTCGTCGCGGTGCTACCTACCTTCCCAACCGTTAGCGTCGGAGGCCAACCCCCTATCTACTATTGATCGGACGGTCTACACATTTTCAATCTTGAGGTGATCTTATCTAGCATACTTCTCTCATTCGGAGCGTCTATAAGAGGATTGAAGCTTCTGCCTACCTGCATTTTCCGTTCTTACTTTTCTCTTCATGACAATTACCTCTACTGCGTATGCTTCTGCCGCCTCAGTCTATTTTGTCTTTGTTGGGTAGGCTCGACCATGTTGGGTTACAGCCCTCGCCGCCATTCAAGGCCGCATATGTTATAGCGTCAATCATTCTCCTGACTGGATTTGCTGCTTCATTCTTGTCAGATGGCATTTCGTTGTGGGCAGAGATCAGGGCGGCTTTTTTTCGTATAATGGAGCAGTCCCACAAGACAACATTTATTCCCTCTAATTGTGGACCTTTGAGAAAGCGGCTTCCTCCCGCCTTTCCTCGGGTCGAGGTGGTGGCAATGCTAACGACGTTGGCTTGCCCAAGGGTTTGACGCGAGCGTGCCGTCAAACTGGAGAAATATGCTGCTCCCTGGTTGCTCACCCCCAATGAGCGAGGCCACGTGTTGTTGCAACCAATACATTCTCACGGCTTGCCGCCCCTCGGCGGACTTTTCTTCATCACCACAGTCCCCATTTTCGTCAAATAGAAAGGGTGGTAACAGCTGGGGGAATGTAGCTGTATACTTGGTTCGTGATTGTCTACGATTTCACCATCTATGCCTAGATTCCGAGACCAGGCCTCCCGTAGTGGTGAGAAACAGATTAGCGATTCAAACCAATCGATTCAAGATTCAAGCCCTAGGTGAGACTAGCCACTCCTTCAATGTTTTATCCGAGAGATCTAGATTGGAGGTGTTTCTGCCACCCGTTTAACCCCATGGAAGATCGACTTGGCAATAAATGGCGACGATGGCTGCCTGATACCATGGCCTGACCACCTCTACACAGCCTCATTGCTCTTCGGCGTGTCATTTGCGAGGATTCAAGTTGCATAACCAACAGCATCTTTCCCCTGCCACCGTGGCCTGGCCGGGCCGGGCCTCTGCGGACCCTCTTAGTTTTCATGCGTTCCATTCTGTCATGCTCTAGCGAGTATTCAATATGAATGAACCAATAGAATCTTTCCGCTGCAAGTATGGCCTGGCCTGGCCTAACCTTGGCACAGCCTCCTACCTTTCATGCACTCCATCCTACCATGCGACAGTCAGTATTCAAGCTGCATGAACCAACAGCATCTTTCCCATGTCGGCTGCCTCCTATGTTCTAAATTAAGGTTACATGGAAGTCGCCAAAAAGCTATTCTTTAGCCAATATTACATATGCCTTATTGCCCCAGTCCTCCCGGGTTTGAGGGTGTGGCAGTTTTCCTGCACTCCTCCTTCACCAAACATATTTTTAATTTGACCTCTATGTTGCCAGCACGGTATTTAGGACAAGCAACTATTGTCTCTGAGCTTTGATTGCCAAGCATGAAGCGTCAACACAGCCCAGACAACTCGACAGAAGGAGGCAGAAGTGCCCAAAGGCCCAAGGTATCGTCGAGTGGCTCTGGGGAACTCCAAACCGAGCAATCTGGCAGGCCACGTCCTAGGCTCCACATCTGGACGAGTCTCGGTTCAAGTCGCAAGGCAGAACTGAATGACTCCAGGCGGTCTCCAATCGAGCAAGACCACCCACCTCCTGTTACTACTAGTCTCGGCGAAGATGATGAGTGAGTTGGCTGGTCTTTCTGATGAATCCGCATTGGAGAATGCTAAAACTGATATGGCTATAGTGCCAACGATGATGAGAATGATGAAAGCAATGAAATCATCGACTTTTAAATGTGGTTAGAAGATATTGGTGGTTATGCCGCATGGCAGCCTCTTGGGAGCACTTCACCGCCTACCGACAGGCCCCCCATCGCGAGCTGCGAGGCCAAACTTATCAGACGCGACAAAATGCGCGCGTCATTCTGGCAAGAATTGGAGGAGCCATCTTCAGAGACCTCGGATCTTGCCTTCAAGCTATTTGATCGATATGGACGCCTCAATCGCGAGTACTACGAGCACGATTTCAGAAAGGGTACCGGCGTTTGGGGTAACGAGCTAGACAGGGGAGACCTGCTTCTGTTCGAGCGCCTTCAGGTCAACGATCAGTGGCGGCGACGTGGTATAGGCAGAAATGTTGTCGAAGCGGTTTTGAAGACAACGAGGAAGAAAGTTGATGAGAATACAGGCTTCTACGCCGTAGTTAGACCTGGCTACCTTTACTCGGAGTCTGATGGATCGGAAGATTTCGCTGAGAGAGAGAAAAAAATTGCTCGGAGTTTCTGGCGATCCCTAGGCTTTCGGAGGGTCGGTACGTCATCATGGTTTGCCCGAACAGACTCTCCAGACCATCCATCAAGACACTTGGATCCAGCACAAGACTGGCAGGAGCCAGATGGCACTCCTATTCAACTCCCAAACGACCTCAGAGAGATTTTTCGGAAGCTAGAAGACCCCGCCACGGAAGAGACAGAGTGTGTCAACGAGCTGGAGCAGAACTTCTCAAATGACCCCGAAGATCCCCAGTGGCTAGTGGTCGATGAAGAGGGCAATACTACACTTCACATCGCCGCGATGTCACTGAAACCAAAGCTTGTGAGGTTCATCTTTTCGAAAGCAAGTCAGTTAGCCGCAGTGCGTAACAAGCAAGGTTACACTCCAGAAGAAGCCTTGCGGAATCAGCTAGAGCATCGAAGGACAAGAGAGCAAAATGGACGAAGATTCTTCGTAGCGTCCGACGAATTCAAGGGCTTTGATGCTCCAGCCATTGAATGCATAGCTACTCTCCAGGGTACCAATGCATTTGATCTCTCGACTCTGTCCGCTCGAGATATCGAGGCCGCTTCATACGCTACGGACGATCAAGTGCGAAGTGCCCCTCAATTCGACATTCCTGGAATCCGGAACACCTTGAGACTCAAGTACGGTTGCACATGTGGGCAATGTGTTCGAGGCTTCTTAAGCCCTCGGATGGCGTTTGCGCTTCAAAGTACGGCCGAAATCCAGTATGATTTGTTGCATGATGACATTTACCAAGTAAGCGGACCAGATTGGGTCGACGATAACGATGATTCCCTGATTTACCTACCCCCGCGCGTCCAAGACAACTTGGAAACAAACAAGTCCATGCGGCAAGGGTTTACGAACATGTTCGATCACATAGCTGAATGCCTGCGCCGCAAAAGGGTTCCCTCGGAGCGTTCGGTCCTTGAGGTGCTTCGACTCTACCAGAGCGAGTGGCCTCCAGTAACGAAGAATTTCCTCCAACGTGGAGGGTCCGTGGCGGTGGTGGCGAATGTTGTGTTTAAGAGGACCATGGAGGCTGATGGGTGGGCTGGGGATGGATCTAGCAGAGATTTTTTCGGCGAGGGGATAGACGAGCTTCCTGAGTGTCGAAACGATCACGAGTTTGGCTTTGTGAGCGCTATGTGCGGGTACTCAGAGGATACGGAGAGCTCGCCCCATCACTGGCTTTCCTGGTGATTGCTAGACGGTTCAAGAGACGAACATGGAATGGAGCAGAATGTTTTCTGCATCTACAGAATTCAAGAGTCTTTATGTATTGAGATAACACGATGGTCTGCGTTATCATCATCAATATCTCTTAACAACTTGCGGCTCTTCAGTGCGATTTTGTTCCTCCATCAGGCCCTCATGTTCACGAAATAAAGAGATTGGTCGGAACTTTTGAAATAATATTGTAGTTATTTCCAGTTTGTCTACGCTATCTAGGCTTGCCAGACGGCGGGTCCCGGAGGCTGATACGAGTCCGGTCCGATCGAGCCTAGGTTCACGAGGATACCAGGATCGTTGGACGAGTACGCGCCCGGGAACGCGACCAAAGGTGCCGGTGTCGCACTACCTCCTCCAGTAATCTCGATTTGCGAGCATGAGAGATAGAATTGGGCCTTGTTTGGCTGCATCGCCATGTGCAGAGCGATGTGTTCTACACGGAGAAGATACTCGCCATCGGGGATGCTGTCGGGGATCGTAGCGTTCGTCGTCACATATTCATCTGAAAAACAAATTTAGTTTTTGAAACATATGCGGCCAAGAACGTGTATCTTACTCTGACCAGGCCAGGTGAGCTGCTTGTTGGCATCTATCCTCGGCATCTCGGTGTGGAACTTGAACCAAACGGCGCCAGAGCCATCCCAGGTCTTCGCGGATTGACCTGCTGGGACCTTGGCAAGGTAATACTGAGTAGGCCCAGGGTGGTTAACCTGCTGAGTGGAGATGTAATGGATAGTCGATCCAGCGGGGACAGTCGCGACATTTGGGGCATTTCGGGACTGGTAGCAACGAATATCGGGCATGGTAGGGTTCTCGATGCCCTGCTTGCTCTGGGCGTTCTTTGTCATGCGGGTGACGGACCAGTCTGCCTCCTCCGGTACCCCGTTGACGACGAGTCGAGGAAAGGTGTCTATTTGAGTTAGATTACCACACAAGCTTTGCCACATGGCCGTAGTCAAGTTCCCCAGGACGTACAATGGGCCTGCACCGCGGTAGCGGCGAGGAGAAGGCACGCGAGAGGCTGCATCTTGAGATCCGATTCTTTCAACTCAGTCCAGTTGAGGGTGTATTAGAGAGCAACAGTGGCATATTCAACTGGGCCATGACGGTGGGGATCGGGCTGGCAGAACTTATTTAAATATCAGTGAGCATCTGGACATTGTCAGACTGGCTTTAATTTACGAACGAACAAAATATAGATTAATATCAATGCTGGATGTCGAATACAAGTTCATATGACCTCGATATGCAGATCTCCTATATTATGATATGCGTATACCTGGACAATCCAATCCTAAGTACCCGGACTATAGCCATCCTTGGCGATGATTGTCTTGGTTAATGAGGACTTTATATTTATTGCTGATGGAGCTACTGTTTCAAGTGCCGAAATTGCCAACCAGTGCGCATGCATTCGCGGTACATGAACGAGCCAGTCCCATCACTGCGAATAGATTGCTTTTCCGGGGCAGTCTGCCTGAGCATTCCATAAACATTTTGGGTGTGCCTTTCGAAGACTAGAAGTGAACCAATAGTAACCTGGACTATCCCTCGAATCCCCAGACCGAGCCATTTTCTCTCCGCCCTTCTTAGTTCTATTGTGCGAAAGTAAGTAGGACAAACATCAAATCCGCGCTGTATCACCCGTGATAACTGCAAAGATCGATCTGAGCCAAACCCACTCCCTCGCGTGTCTGAAACTGCTTGCCATCATCCCTCATTAAACTCTTCAATAACGCTCCTCGGTTTCGTGAATTTCCCAAGGGGCGTGTAAGTCAAGTGATGAAAGCCAAATGCCTCGGGCCCACCTATGGCAATTCCCCTAGGGGTAGACGTCCAACAGTCGCTGGCGGCGATCCCCAGAACAATCACCAGTTGGCCATATCGATATTCCGGAGTACCCAGAGCCTCCCCGTTTTGGGCATCGATGAGAGAGATGAGATCCGGTACTATAGCGAGCACGTCTTCTTGTCGTTCTCTCGCGCCCAAGTCATCTAGCGAGGACTCTGCTCCAGACGGAATTTTTATAGCGGCGATGTTCTCGTTCTTAAACGGTATCTTGATGAACCCACTGAACTCAGCGCCTTTGTTATTCTCACCTTCAACCCCAGCCTGAGCCTCCTGAGAGACACCCATCCCCTCAATGACGCACTCCCCATAGACGTGACCTGTCCTCAGCGTTCGCTCTACCCTCACAATCTTACCCTTCCAGATGACCTTCGCGCCTTCATGGCCGCCGCATTCCTCAATTATAGTCTCGGCGACGTTGTCAAGATTGTTCGTCTTCCTTGCTTTCACGACGGCCCGGCCGATCCTCCAAGACTGGGAGATGGTGTTCTCAACGACCCAGCGTTTCACCTCGGCGCCACTGACTGGCGCGTCAGCGAACCCGACCTGGGAGCCCATTTCACTCAGTGCCGCGCGCATAATACGCTCGACGTGAGCATCTGAAGAGGCCCGGCTCATGGTTATGACATTGCCATTACCGTCACTCATCGCTATAGGTGCCCATATAGGTGATCTTTCATTGAACACGACTGGGGTCGTCTGCCATTTTGTGGGGTATGCTCGGCCCATCCAATCTCCATCGACGGCGGGTATGTCCATATTTGTGCTGGCACCAAGAATCATGCTCTGAAGACCATTAGCACCGCCGATCTCAACAGTGATCATGTGCGTTGCCGGCCGTCCGACCATCTTGTATAATTCGCGCTGAGATTCTATCATTTCATCCCCAGACAATTTCTCGATTGCAACGGTGGGCGAGCCGGCACCGCCACCACTTCCGACGAACGCATCGTCCGGTAAACTTGATGGGCTCACAACCCTTACCACTGCACCGGCTCGAAGTTTCTCTCGGAGAAGCACCATTTGCGAATATGGAGAGCCACCACCTCCGGTTCCTAGGATGTAACAGCCGATGCTGATGAAGCTCAGGTCTGTCTCGTTGATATACCAGACTCCTTGCTTGACAGTGGGCTTGTAGCTTAACAAGTCGATCTCGTCTCTCGTGGGGCTTGGTTTCGATATCGCGGATGGGATCTCGGTGTTGTCGGCTTGGGTTTCAATCTGGCTGATCGCCAAATCTAGATGATCCGTGGTGGTAAACGTTCCGGTGAAATCAAAATCACCGGCCGCCTTGACAATGAATCTGGATTTGTGGGCAACGTACTATTTTTGGATAGGAAATGTAGATGTTAATAGACGGAGCAATTCGCCAGCTGTTTGGAATACTCACCGAGAGCGGTAGCTCTTCCACTTCGGCCACCTTGACTGACGATGGCAGCGCACCAGACTCGACAGCCTTCTTGATAGCATCTTGTTTTATATCTTCCAGAACCTCCCGTGCTGGTTTCGACTCTGTGGATTGCACCGTGTCGACAGTCGCGCTCACTCTGGCGATGGCTGCCCCAACAGCATTTGCAACTTCAGACCACTTTGGTTTGAAGACTTTGCTGGCTCCCGCGAGTTCTCGCGGAGCGATTATTGCGCCACCGCCAACAAGGATAACAGGAAGATCTGCTGGAGAAGTTTTCATTCTCGCGATCAGATTTTCCAACTTCAGCTTCACGACCTCAAGGTACTGTTCAAGATCCTCAGTCGTGAGAGAACCTTCAACCAGTCCCCTGTCTCCAATTTCGATCGACTGATCCGCAAGAACGGAGCAGTCTGTTGAAGTCAACTCCGTGCCACCAAAAAGCCGTCCTCGCGTTGTGATGGCGTATCCGACGCTGTCAGGACCAATGGTAATAATTTTACCCTTTCGGACCAGAGAGCCACCGCCAAGACCAATACTCTTTATATCCGGACATGGAAAGTTCATCCGCACTCCGGAAAGTTCACTATATGCGGCTTGCTGCCTGGGGAATCCGCTTGCTAGAAGGAGGCCGGCATCGGTAGTTGTGCCCCCAATGTCAACAACCATGACATCTTCTGCGACTTCACCTTGCACTAAGAAGGCGGCTCCGCGCATGCTGTTTGTAGGCCCGCTGGAGAAGGTCTTGATGGGGAACTTCGCCGCCACCTCTCCTGATAGTATGCTTCCATCGTTCTGCGTTATGAAGACAGGGCAGCGCAGCCCAAGCGCCTTTACCGGCTTCTGGAAAGACTGGATGGTGCGTGCGGCGAAGGGCAGGATGGACGCATTCAAGATTGTGGCGTTCTCTCTTTCCACGAAGCCAAGGCTGGCTACGTCTCTCGCGCACACAACGTAGCTCCCCGGTATCTCCGCTCGAACAAGCTCGGCCACTCTCTCTTCCTGCTTCTCAACTGTGTCGATCGGACTGAATACACCGTTAACAACTATGGTGTTGATTCCCAGCCTCCGGATCGTTGCGCATTCTTCCTTCACTTCCGCCTCGTCGATATCAGAGATCAGTTGACCGTCAACTTCGAGTCCTCCCTTGACCCTGGAGTGGTATCCCAGGATAACCTCTCGCAAATCGCCAGGCCAGTCCACGCATGGCGGGACATGCTTAGCGAATGGGCCTGATAGACGGAGAACGGCCACTCGAGACAATCGTCGAGAATCCCGCTCCACCACAGCATTAACAAATTGAGTAGTACCAATAACAACGCTCGCCACATCTTCGGGTCTGATGCTTGCCGAAGCAAACATGGCCATGATCGCATCGTTGATGCCATCCCCAGGGTTGGGGGTCGTAGGTGCCTTGTGCCACGCAATAATCCCCCTGCCAGGTGAGGAGGATTGGGTAGGGTCGAGAATAACGCCGTCAGTGTTTGTGCCGCCGACATCCACGCCGATGCGGAGCTTTTTCGACCCGGCAGTAGACATGTTAAGATTATTGAAACCAGGTGCAAACTTGATTTGGATGAGATTCTGGAGCTGTTTTCTGCCAGTGAAGGAGCGAGCCGAGTTAACGAAGCATCGCTGCCAAGGAAGTTGAAGGCATCACATTATGCATGGATAAGCGAACTCCGCCCCGGCATCGGAGTTATGCTGACCCGCACTTCAACTCCGAGCATTCCTCGCTCATGATTCATGAGCTTGCCGATATCTTAGGCTGCGATATTGGTTGCGAAGATCCGAATACGAGAGGTTTCGATGCCGCTTTTAGATCAACTCTATTACGTGTCGTTACTGACTAGAAACTAAAAGGATGGGGGGTTGTGAACAAACACGCTGGGTCGTTTTGGGCCAAGACACAATATAGAAGTTAGAACTATCCAATAGCTAGTTGCATCATTCACGCTCTCGGTTTCAGCCCTGCTAACCGTAGATATTGAGCTCCCTATTTCTCTCCATACTTCATAATACCTTCCTCCAGCGCCTTGATCTGTAAAGCCAGGAAGGTTGAGAAATACCTGCACAACGCCAAATTACCGCCGTGGAACCAGAATCCAGGGTGTCCACTCTTCTGCCAAATCGTTCTCATCTCCCCCTCCTCATTGAACCCCCAGACATCTCCGACCCGATCAGCAATCTCATCGCCAAAAGTCAAGCGCGTCTGCGTGCGCATATTCTGATAACCAGTAGCAAAGACAACCTCATCAGCCTCCAGTTCAGAACCATCCGCAAAGCGTAGCCCGTTCGGAAGAACCTCTGAAATTTCCTGGCCTTGCTTCACCTTGATCTTCCCGTCGGCGATGAGGCGAGAAGCACCAACGTCAATGTAATAACCGCCTCCGCGTTGGAAATACTTGATGAACAATCCCGCACCATCCGGTCCGGAGTCGGTCTTGAAGCCGGCCTTTTCGAGACCTTCCAGGATTTCTTTATCGCACTCCGCGGACTTTTGGGTGATTGAGACATTCAGAGCCTTTAAGACGGAGCTGGGATTGCCGTGGACTATTATATCTGCGTCATCAACCGGCGGTGCGTCTTCTGAATAAGTGCCTTTATCGGCGATGTCCGTGATGGCATAGGAAGAGACGACATGTGTAGTCGAGCGTTGGACAATAGTGACATGGTACCCCTTCTCAAGAAAGTCCTGCGCGATGTCATGGCCAGAATTACAAGAGCCGACAACTACCGCCTTCTTTCCTTGGCTGTTTTCTTTAGCTCCACGGAACTCGGATGAGTGGCACAACACATCGCCCTTGAAAGTTTCAATGCCCGGGATTGACGGCATGTACTTCTTTCCGGAGTGTCCAGTCGCCTGGATGACATGCCGAGGGTGGAATGTCCGAACCTCACTCGTGCCATCCTCTCTCCGCCGGTGCACGATGACTGTCCAGTTCTTCTTGTCCTCATCCCACCGAGCGTGAACGAGCTCAGTTCGAGTCCAGACATTAAGTTCAAGGAGAGTCGCGTACGCTTCGAAGAATTGCGCCAATTTGTCCTTGGGAGTAAAGATGGGCCACTGGGGTGGGAAGGGCAAGTATGGTAGGTGGTCATACCATACTGGATCGTGAAGAACAAGTTGGTGGTATCGCTTTCTCCAATTATCCCCTACCCGGTCGTTTTGATCGATGACTAGGGTATCGATACCCAAGGCCTTAAGTCGCGCAGCGGCGGTTAATCCGGCCTGACCAGCACCTAGTCCGTATATTAGCTTGATCGCATGCTTAGGAGAAAATGTGGTATTTGCACGTACCAAGAATGAATACAGCCGGCGTAGTACCATCGTTGAAATCCGCGGCTTGCGCTCTCCGCTCGGCCCAGTTCTTGCGTCCAGGCGTGCCTCCATGCTGCACACCCACCGGCCTGTGAGAGTAGGTACCCTCCTCATAGCCGGCCAACTCCCGGAGACTGGTATAGAGGGTGAATATGTTCCACTTGCCGTCGACCTCGACCAAGCGGGCGATACCACGACCCTTGCCAATTGCCGTTTCTAAAGTAATGAATGCCCGTATCCCCAAGACTTCACCATCTTCGTCGAGAGTTGTGAACTTGGGGGCACGGACATCGGTGCTACCATCGATTTCAATCTTTTTGAGTCTAAACCCGTCTCTCGATCCTGCAGCTTCCTTGAGAAGATTCAGGATTCTGTCGGGTCCCTTGGCCGTCCGAAAGTCCCATGTCAAAGCCAAGTGATCACGCCAAAAGCCGTTGTCGACAAAGAGATCAGCGAGGGTCTGATAATCACCAGCCTCGATGGCCTTGTTGAAAGAGTTCACTAAGTCCATCGCAACTTTTGAGACGTCTGCGGGTGCCGACTTGTTGGGGGTGACGGGGAACGTCGCTATGGGAATGTTGACAGATCCGGGGACTGTCCGGAGACTGGAGGGGACATCGACCTCGGCGGTAGCCATAGTAGAGAGCGTTGAGCGGTAATATTCGAATGTCAAAGGTGAGAGAGAAAAAAGACTGGCGGGGTGATGGAAAGGTGGCGCACAGAGGTGAAGGGAGGATGGCTTATATACAAAGGCCCTTAGACCAAGCCTGCAGAGGAGGTAGCGATGTGACTGCATGGACGGATAAACCCCTACGACCTACCCCGAAACCCCGAAAACCCCCTTCAGCGATTGGCTAAGATCACCAGACTATTGCCAATCTTCATCCACGGCCTCTTTTACGGGGTACTGGGAAATGTTGGGGTTTAGTGGGGAGCAATGCCTCATGTGCTCCCACGATGTGAACCAAGTGCGACGCGGAGGCGGGGTAAGTAGCGGGGATGGAAAGCTCGGGTGCACGGCCGAGGAAACGGAGATGTGATATGTAATGCGGTTCAGTAGGGAGACTGACCCAGAGGGTATCGACTCTTTCTCATCGATTCGGACTACAATGCCGCCGTAGTTCTAGGCCCGAAGAATACTGAGCTAAGGCATGCGGGATCGGCGCCTCGACGAACGGGATTGGGGCGATTATGGTGAGGGATCGGGCTAGCAGAACAAGCACCGAAAGCGGTCAAGAGCAACAGAAGGGGTTTGCCCAATCCGAGGACCAGCTGTGGCAAAAATGCCCGGTAGCTGTGTTCGGGCGGAGCGCCACTTGATCCCGGCGCAAGGTGTGGATATTAGTTTGCGGGGTAAAGTCAGTTGCAGGAACCGCATTGAAGACTGGCTCATTTTGGAAGCACAACAGCACCAAGATCCACACTTTCACAAAGTGTGTCCTATCTAAACGTCTTATCTCTGATTCTGCGGGTTGCTTCTCACCCGGATGGCAGCGGTTTAAGGCTCAAGCACACCATCGCCAAACGGTCTATGCATCAATTGATCGGACTATCGGCACCCTGTTTTGAAGGAGTTGGAGTACGCTAAACTAAGTCGGGGACCGGACGCAGCACACACTGCAGTGGCCGACACCATCGGCAATTTCTGATTGCCCGGCTTGTAGCAAATCCCCACGTTTGAAGCATCCTCGGGGATCGTTACCCGCTTCTCAACCCGAGTGGGGCCGCTGGAGTGTAGGTTGCCTACTGTCGTATTATGGGTGCGGTTGGTTAGTTGACTGCAAGCCAAGTTGGGGAGTTGACAGCTTCAACCCCCAGAGTGTGTTAATATAATCCTTCCAGCTACAAAGTGGAAGGAGACGCCGGCCTTTGTGTTTCTGGAAAATTGCCATTCGGTGCAGTGAGCCGTCAAATTATATGGCTAGACTCCGTCTAGCTGAATTAGATGATCTTCGCAGGGGCATGAGTCCAATACAGAGGAATCAGCACATATGCCTCGGAGACTACAAAGAGAATTACCGAGACTTCGAAACTAGACGTAACTGAGACGAAGTTATAGTTTTATGCTAAGTCGGAGTCTACATCTCTCCAGCTTTTGGGTTGGTGATGAGGCCGACGAGGCCTTTGCAAGTATTGTCAATTGCCCTAGTTGACTGAAATCGCTTGGCACGAAGATACAACAAGTCGGCGTGATATCTAAGTTGGACACTCCCATCAATAAATTACAAAGTGCTTGAGGGTCTCTACTTCAATTATTTACCAGAAAGATGGAAGTAAAGATCTGTTCGGTCCGTGTAGTGCGAATTTGCTGCAGGCAGGCCGAGAATGTGTTATCAGTGAGTTTATGGGGGAGTCTTTCAACCACAGCAGATAGTCTAGCGGTCAAACGTTAGGCTGAGGCGTCTCACGGAATTCTTCCGAGTATCATGGGATCAGGACAAACTGCTGTGGGGCGCCCCGGGTCGGGGTGAGAGAGATGTAGGTCCTTCAGGGCCGAACTCTTTTGCCAGTTGGACAACGCAATTTTCTTCATTTTGTCGTTAAACGTTTTGGAATTTCCTCCCTTCACACTTGTTCTAGAATATAAAATCATTCTCAATAAAGATTTACTTTTCCTATATCTTGACGATATTTTTTTCCTGGTAACTCGGGGTGTTGGTGTGGAATGCTGCACGAGGCTGGGATATAATTAAGCAAGGCTGTCTAGTGATGATGAAGATGTCGCGAGATGATACCTCGAGATTCTCCAAAAATTCTCAAAGGTACCTAAAGAAAGTAGGTGAGTCAGCAAGGTACATGTCTTCAAATGACCTGAAGGCCACGGGTTCGAATTTGATGTGGGCAGACTGTTCTTTTCTTTTCTTTTTTTCTTTTTTTGCCTCTTCAAGGTGCCACCTTCCCCGTCTAGGTTCCAGCGTGCCTTCTTCATTCACTCTACGAAGATTTCCGGTGCGTGGGAGCAACTTATCAACGTTTAATGAGGACGAGTTCAACTGAACAGATGTAAATTTCCGAAAATAGAGGAGCCTTTGCCCAACGTGACCCGATACCGAGTAGATATTGAACAAATCTCTAGAGCTGAAACCATTATATCACACTGGGTTCCATATCGGAGGCTTAGCCACCGCCCGAGATATTGTAACACTGGAAATGAAGCAAAGATTGACGCGTGGAGGAACCCGAAGAAAAGCAGTGGTTCTACCTACCAGTGGCCAACCGGCGCCTCATGAGGTAGTAGGGTAGGGGTGGGAAGAAGACACCAGGAGATACGGCCTTCGCTCTCTATAAAGGGAAGTCCGTTGGAGATCGTGCATTTGACACTTGCACAAATGCACCGAGGCGCGAGATTCTAACCACAGGAGCGGCCTCAGAGAACATGAAGGTTCCCTCCGGTCTGGTAGGTTCAGCGACGCTTCAGCAACCCGGAGCACTGGGCCACCATTTGCTATTTGCTAGTGCCGTTCAATTGACGAAACTGACAATGACTGACGAGAAAGAGAGAGAGAGAGGAGAAAGTTGTACTAACATAGTCGTGTTATCAACTAGCAAGTCAGTGAGTTGAGGGTCCTGCTTGTGTACGAATTTGCTGCATTAGATGTTGACAAGCCTCACTTTCAATCGTAGATTCATTGAGCACTCACCATCTCCGTGACTCTCTGCCTACGCAAGACTCAATGACAATACAATGATCATATTTAAGCGGCACGTATGGAACTCTCAGCCTCTTATGGCGTACCATACGATATTGATACGGCATAAAATGCCAAAGACTCGGGGCGCGGCAAATCCAGCGAGAGTACTTCGTACACTCTAGGCGAGTCTCGGGTCGGGGTCGGCGAGATTGGTAGCAGGAAGGTGCCGTCTCCAGAGGCTACATCAAGGACACTGGAGAGTCCGAGTGTAAGATGGAACTGTCCTGATATCCGGGGAAAAGGGGCGAGGGTATGAGGTAAAAGATCCTCTTTCTTTGAGGGATGCCCGGACGGACCAATCCGCGTAAAAATACGGGAAGGAAAAGACGACGATGGTCGAGAGGAGCAGGGAGAAACAGATTTTCACGAGCAGGTCACTCCATGAGAAGTGCTCGTTAGTCGATCTACGTGAAGCAACAATGCGCGGAGGCGCCTTTGGGGCAATTGCAGCCCTCAGTACAGTCCAGCTTCAAACGTTTTGATTGTCAACACTTGCTGTCGGTAGGGGCGTGTCCCGTCGAGCCGAAGAGCACACTTGCAGGTCAATCATCAAGGGGCAAAAAAGTTTCCATAAAGTATAGGACGAAGGGAGAAGGGCACAATGTTGAGCGTCCTAGTGAGGTAGACCATGGCGCTGTGTTTGTCGTGGTTGAGTGGGTGGTCATTGAATATCGATGGGTGAGTCAAGGAAGCATCTCGATTTCTAAAATTAAAAAAAAGAAGAAGAAAAATTTTTTTTCTTCAAAGGGCGAGGGGGTAAACCTCCACAAGATGCTGGTGATGAACGTTGATTGTTCTCCGAATCAGAAGAGACGGCCAACGATGAAGATCAATTGTCGTTCGGCCTCGACTCTAGACGAACCAAATGTTTGGTTCGCGCGTCCGAGATTCGTTGAGTACAGGTGTTCAGACGACACTTCTCTACCAATGTGCGACTTCCACCTGGGCACACGCAGGGTGGCTACATTGGTCGATTCAAGCCCAGACGCAACAGAAATCGACCATAGAATTTCTTCTCCACAATCTGAGAACCAGCCCAGACGGCAATGAAAAAATGAAAAAGAGAGGCCTGTCAGACTCCCCCAACACCCACCCCGCCCTCGCGCCAAAAGGCCGACCGAGGAACGGGGACGAGATCATCAACCACTCCCTCTACAGCCCAAATCCAAAGGGATAAAGGCCGCCGTCTTGTTCAGACAGTTCGGGAGCCACAAATGGAAATCCGAGGATGACCATTTTCTTCACTCTAAGGCGCTGGGGTATCGATTCATCAACCAGGGTGGGTTCTGTGGCTTCTTTGGGAAACCAAGAAGAGGTCGACAACTATAGAAATGATTCTCCTGTTGAAGTTGTTAGAGACGATGGGCTTGGGAGGAGAAAACGGGCGGCGTAGAAAGGTGCTTGGTGGGTGTGTATGCGGGAATGTAGGGGGTAAGACTTACTGAAGTAAAGTCGACATGAAGAAGAAAGAAGAAAAAGAGAGGGAAAGAATTGGAGGATTTAGCTCGTATTTATAGATGAAATTTGACGGCGCTGACCACGGCTTGATCTCGTCTCATTGGCGACGAAGTGGAGCCGTCACCCACCACCATAATTATGGTGGATGCTGCAAGAATATTTTCTCTCCCTTTTCCGGCGCCAACCGCCATCAGTTGTTAGTCAACCAAGGAGCGCAAGAGATCTGCTGCGCCCTTTATAGTAACTGTTCTCCGCCTTCGAACCTCCAAGCAGAAACAGGCAAAGTGCCAGAGTGGTTAATGGGTCAGCCTCGAAAGCTGATGGCTTCGGCCGCACAGGTTCGAATCCTGTCTTTGTCGCTCAATTTTTTTCCTT
>PGIR01000140.1:0-108659 GCA_002812735.1 Scedosporium dehoogii
TTTTTTTTTTTTTTTTCCCTTCCCTTCCCTTCCTTTTCCCTTGCCCTTGCTTATAGCCAGCCAGCCATTCTCGCGGGTTCGATTACTGACACCAGTGCCTTTCTCCCACACCCAAAGCCTACCCATCCATCATGGGTTCTTAGATTGGGATTGCGCCGAGGCCATCTCCATCCCCGACATGGAAAAGACCCTCGCGCACATCCACGCCACCGGCACCTTCCCTGTGGGTATCCGTCTATCTGCCTCCCTATCCGCCCGAACAGACCATGGCTGTTCGACGCTGCCAGACTCGTCGACTAAGCGGTTATCTCAGGCAAGCCTGGAATCCAAGGAGGACCAGAACTCGGTAGGGAGGTGCCCGGTGTCCGATGCCAAGATCGAGGAGATGAAGGAGAGGGTGGCGGCTTGGTTGAGGGAGGGCGAGGCGGGTTATCGTTTGTTTAGGGAGGGCGGGCTCAAGCTCTGCCTGTTTGATGGGTTTCTTCTATACTCGAAGGAGATGGTGTCCATTATGAAGCTTATTGACCTTAAGCTGTTCTTGCTTGTTAGTCGGGAAAAGGCGACGCAGAGGAGAGAGGCTCGAGATGGATATGTAACGATCGAGGGGTTCTGGAAAGACCCCCCGGGATACGTGGAGAATATTGTCTGGCCGAACTATGTGACAGCTCATGCGTGGCTGTTCAAGGATGGCAATGTTGAAGGGGCCTTGGACGAGACGGCAATGGCCGAGTTTGGCATCCTGGCCCAGCTAGATCAAGGGCTTGATGTAGATCCGGATACTACACTTGAGTGGGCTGTAGAACAGATTATTACGCGGTTGGAGAAGTTCATGTTGTCGGATTCGAAAGCGTCTAGTTAGATAGAGCGCGGCACATATGATGTACATGGCAGATATATATGACGATTAGATTTAATACGACTAGAGCCTGAAATCCAGGGGCAGAAACTACGCTCTAAGGAAACAAGGAACTCGGAAAGCCCAGGAATGTTGGAGAGGATTTCTGTCATTCCAGGTCTGATTGTAGGGAATGATGATTGATGGCATGGGGGTTCAGGTGGTGAATCTAAATTCCAGCCTGGCGAGCACAGTGCCTGAAATGCTCTGTGCTGTTCCTTGCGTCTGTGCTCGACAATAAATTCAGTGGGGCGTTCTATTGGTGCCGTCATCAACTGGAACAAACACCAAATGCTCCAAGATTACTGCAGCCCTTCAAAAATCGAATCGACAACCTAAAAAGGAAAAGAAAAAAACAGTGACCCCCAACCAACACCCTCTCTCAGAATACACGACACAATGGAGCTCGACGAAAAATCAAGACAGACATTCATTCTAATTTCGACGGGCTTCGTCTCCCTCTTCTCAGGCTTCCTCCTCGGCGTCTACGCCATCCGCGGCTACCTAATCTCCCCAGCACTGGCCGAGGAGCGACGGAGATACCACAAAGACCCCGTCGAGAGCGAAGAATCCGACATTGACGAGGATGATACGATTTTAGACCACGCGCCGAACTGGGCCAATGGCGAGGAGGCCGATAAGAGAGATGGACTCCGGGCGGACTCGTCCAAGAAGGCGAAGGAGAGCGAGGAGGCGGGAGGCTCGAAACCCAGTGCGGCTGTATCGATGGGAAACCCGAATGAGGAATGCAAATTGGTTCTAGTTGTCCGTACGGACTTGGGCATGACGAAAGGTAATAAAAAACATCAGCGCCCTCGCCCTCGATGCTTTTGTCCCGCGTAGCATTTTTCATTATCAACAAGCTTCCAACATCGCTCCAATGCTAACTACCCACGGGAATTCTACAGGCAAGATCGCCGCTCAGTGCTCCCACGCCACCCTCGCCTGCTACAAGACCCTCGCGCGCAAGGCCGAACGAAACCCCAACTCGAACGAGGCGCGACTCCTGCGACGCTGGGAATCGAGAGGCCAGAAGAAGATCGCCGTGCAGATCAAGAGCCAGGACGACATGATGGACCTCATGGGCATTGCGCGGAGCTTGGGCATCACGGCGGAGGTCATTGCCGATGCTGGGAGGACGCAGATTGAGGCGGGGAGCTTGACGGTGCTTGGGGTTGGGCCGGCGCCACAGAGCTTGGTTGATAAGGTTACGGGGCACTTGAAGCTTTTATAAGAGGTGAAGGGGCTGGACGAAACAAGGAGTGTGACGTATTTGGGTCTATGATGGCGTGTACAACTACGGTGATTGCTGAACATCGGATAGCCAAGCTTCTGCTGCAGCGAGATTTATTCGCTGCGAGGGGATCTACAGCGTATAGGGAAATGGAAAATAGTCACAAAGGGAAATGCGAAGGATCCATCACTCTATGATACTTTCACAAGGCTATGGGCTTGGGTAGCTCCGAACCTGCCCGCAGGGCGCGATCCACATTCTTGAGAGAGCAGAAGTACTCGGAATCGGATCTAGCCATCATTGGTGGAAAGGGCAGCTTCGAGTCCGGCCGACAGGCGTGGGGGGAAGCTGCCGACAGCATGTGCCCTTCGATCCTACCCCAAGTATGTAGCTTTAACAGACCAACATTCTTAACGGCATGCAAGCAGTGTCGCTGCACTCGACATATGCTCTTTTCAATGAGCTGTTTTCTTGACACGTAATTGTTGCTTTATGTTGCTTACGGGTCGGTCCTACGTAGATTCGATATATCTCTCATCATTATCCCTCATAGACCCCCGGGCTGTCTCTGTCCGTGGAGGGGTTGACTTAACCAGGCAGGGAAGGGGGCTGCTGGTTGGATTTTCCAAGCTTCGATTTCATTGAAGAGAAAACGGCCCAAGCTCCTATTTTTCGATCCCGGGAGGCCAGTCAAGCTTATTGTTACTTCGTCCTCAGCGGCAGTTGCTGTCCACTGATCACTGATCAATTGATCAATGGATCGCGCCTACCCCAGCAACTGAGCCAGGGCGATTGATGACCCACGTGCAGCGATGGCGCTGAGAGTGGTGATTGCTTGTATTACAATTGTACTTGTAAGTTGTAGTGCCCCAAGCCCACTCTCAAGGAGCACTCCGCAATGCTTGAGAGTCAAAGTAGCGATACAAAAATACACCCCAAAATACACAAGTAGTGGGGTTCAATTGTGTGGACCAGGCGGGACTTTTCGATTGTTGGTTTCAACCATTTCAGCGGCATGTGAAAAGCGACCAAAATTGTGTAGCAAACAGGGAACTCAACGAGCATTATAGCCTAGGCACAACCATTGACGGCAGCCAAAAAGTGTCCCGACGCCGCAATGTGTGTCCCGCACTATTGGAGCATTATTCCGTAGTGTACAATCAATTGATAATTACTTGGACATGGGGTCAATTGATGTGCGTCACGCGGCATGCGCGATAACGTGAAGCGAAAAAGCGACCAAGGCATGGATGGGTATGTATTGAAGGGCGTTCAGCTACGTCGTGTAAGTAAACTCCAAGGCAAAAGGAGAATCCCGTCTTGGACTTGGCACGGCCCGGGGACAACGCAAAACATTCCCGTCCGGAATTTTTCTTTTCCTTTTTTGCCCCTTCATCCTCCTCCCCTCTCCTGACCCAATTCTCGTATCCGACTCCTTTCTGGGATATGCTCATGTTTCCTTTGTCCGTTTCAGCGATCTCCTACGCTGTGGGTTGAGGAAGAATTAGACCTTTCTGGCTCTCCTAGCCCCTGTAAACCCCATCAACTGGGGGAACTTCGCTCTGCGATACCGCAATCCGGTACTTGCGTCTTCAACCGGAGAAACGCGTTACGGACGTCCTATTCTTTTCTTAGAACTTTATTGAAGCCTCATCCGTATTTTCCGGCGATATTTCCATTTCACTTTCACCGAGGGGTTTTCGGACTGGCTTATTCAAGTTACGCTGTGTCAATTTTCAGTCGGGAACATCGGCGACTAATTGGACTTCCTGACACCTTCTGATATAAGTTCCGTATCGTCACATCGACCACACTCTCTTACACCACGCAAATCCATTCACCATGGCACCAGTGCCTCGTTTCAGGCTCGTGCGGAGGTGGGCGCTTCCCGTCACCGCCGGTCTCGTGGGCGGCGCAATCTTCTACAGCTATCGTCCGCGCGAAATCCCGGGCTTCGAACCCCCTGTGGTCCCACACCCCATTTACGGCGCGGACGGAACTTTCAAACTGCCCCGGTTTCCCCGCGTCAAACCAAGAGATGAGCAGATTTCGAGGCTGAAGAAGAGCGCCGAGTCCAAGGACGATGAGTACGACATGCTCATCATTGGCGGAGGAGCCACCGGGGCCGGTGTTGCGCTCGATGCTGCTACACGAGGACTCAAGGTTGCTCTCGTCGAGAGAGATGATTTCAGTAGTGGAACGAGCAGCAAGAGCACAAAGCTTGTCCACGGAGGTGTGAGGTACCTCGAAAAAGCTGTGTGGAATCTAGATTACGCTCAGTACGAGCTCGTCAAGGAAGCCCTCAAGGAGCGTAAATACTTTCTGAGGACGGCACCGCATCTGAGCATGTGGTTACCCATCATGCTGCCCATAGACAGGTGGTGGAAGGCCCCTTATTACTGGGTGGGCACGAAACTGTACGACGTGCTTGCCGGGAGGGAGGGAGTCGAGAGTTCTTATTTTTTGACCAAGAGCAAGGCGCTCGAGGCCTTTCCGATGCTGAAGCGCACCGATCTTTTCGGCGCCTTGGTCTACTACGACGGCGCACACAACGACTCGCGCATGAACGTGTCCATCGCCATGACGGCGGCGCTCTACGGTGCCACGGTTGTTAATCACATGGAGGTGACGCAGCTCTTCAAGGACGAGAATGGCAGGATATGCGGCGCGGCTGTACGCGACCGCATCCCGGAGAGAGACAGAGGCAAGTCCCAGGATATCACCATCAAGGCAAAGTGCGTCATCAATTGCACCGGTCCGTTCTGCGATTCGATAAGAAAGATGGATGACCCTACTTTGAAGGATATTGTCTCGCCGTCCTCTGGGGTTCACGTCATGCTTCCCGGTTACTTTAGTCCGTCGAACATGGGCCTCATCGACCCTTCTACGTCGGACGGCCGCGTTATATTCTTCTTACCTTGGCAGGGAAACACCATCGCGGGAACCACGGACGAGGCCTGCGACATCTCGCCGAACCCTCTCCCGGACGAAAAGGCGATTGAATGGATTCTCAATGAAATCAGGCATTACATCGCCCCAGACATCAACGTACGTCGTGGAGATGTCCTCGCAGCTTGGTCCGGCATCCGGCCGCTAGTCAAGGACCCCAAAGCCAAGAACACGGAGTCACTCGTTCGAAATCACCTCATCGACGTCTCAGCCTCGGGATTGCTTACCTGTGCCGGCGGAAAGTGGACGACGTACCGACAGATGGCGGAAGAATGCGTGGATACGGCCATCCAGGAATTCGGACTCCAGACCAAGCCTTTTGAGAATGCGCCGTCCGTGAGCGGGACCGACGTTGTCGACGACGGCGCGATCCTGGACGGTTCCTGCCAGACCCATAACGTGCGTCTGGTCGGCGCCCACGGATTCAGCAAGACGCTCTTCATCCCACTGATCCAGCACTTTGGCGTCGAGACCGAGGTCGCCAAGCATCTGACGGAAAGCTACGGCGATCGAGCCTGGGCTGTCGCCGCCCTGTGCCAGCCGACGGATCGGCGGTTCCCCGCGCGCGGCGAGCGCATCTCCCAGCTTTATCCGTTCGTGGATGGAGAGGTGCGGTATGCCGTGAAGCACGAATATGCGCAGACGGCGGTGGATGTGTTGGCGAGGCGGACGAGGCTGGCTTTCCTCAGTGCTCAGGCTGCTCTTGAGGCTCTACCGCGGGTCATTGATATTATGGCGCAAGAGTTGAACTGGGACAGGAGGCGGCAGGATCTGGAGTGGAAGGAGAGTAAGTATTTTTTTTCCTCTCCCTTTTTCCCCCCTATCTCTCAGAGGACTAACCCGAGACTGTCTCTCTTTAGCGGTCGAGTTCCTCGAATCAATGGGTCTTCCGCAGCCCATGCTTTCAGCGACGCGGAAGCAAGTTGAACAGGGCAAGCTTGATTTCGCCAGCTCCCTCGAGTGGAAGATGTACTCGAGGCACGATGGGCCCACAGACATCTAAGGCTGGTGAGGCCCTGGACCTGTCCTTGGTGTGCCCCGATCCTTTCTCAGCCACTTCGTGCGCACGAATTGTGGTTCGGCGCTGGCCGCAGTTTTACTCTGGTTGTGTGTGCGTGTGTTTATGCGTTGCTGCGAGATAATCGCCATCCTAGGCTCAAGAAAAGTCGACTTTTTTTGGTATAAGATTCATAATCCCCGACCACATACTATTTCTCTTTTCTTGGCTCTTTCTTTTTGGAATGTAAATATTGTAGGACTTGGTCTAGGATAGACCCATTGCGAAGTACCTTGATGTACCAAGTCTTGCAAACTCCCACGATCTTTGTGACGCTGGCCAGAGGGATGCCAACCCGAGGACTCCAAAGGTATTGGGGTAAAGCTTGTCGACAAAGGCCATTGCCGCCCGCTATCTTCAGTGCAACGCAAGGAGTGCTAGACCTCGAGAGCCGGGAAATTCCCCACGATGTCAAAGGATATTGCTACTCCAGCAGTCATTGTGATAACTGTTCTGTCCGGATCTGACCGTCTCGCAACGAAAAAGAGGATCCTGTCTCATCCAAGGGCTTAGTCGCATGGTGACGTCGATGGAAGGACACAGCCGCTGTCGGCTTACAAGTCCGGAGATCGCGCAGCATCTTGATTCAATTGAGTTGAAGATGCCGTTCGTTCGATCAATTGTGAACTGACTCAATTGACTCGAGGGGAATTAGTAAGTCACTGACAAATCCTGACAAATAGGCACAGCCATCAAAGTTGTGATGGAGACTTGGAATTGGACAATTGGACAATTGGACTCTCGCCATTTCGTCTGGAAGTGGCATTACACAGCAACACAGCAACCATCGAACAACTGAATTGAACGTGTTTTGGGTTTCGGCAGACTAAGTGAGGCTTTCTCGGGAAGCTTCCCGAGATTGTCTGCCGAGTTTAGGGATCGCCAGGTGGCAAAGAACCATCTCAAAAGTCTTGTGCCTCTTACACTAACATTACCTCGTTGGACTGATAACTGTCGTCGGCTTCCCCTCCTCCTCGCGCCATCTCCCCTCCCCACATCCTCGTACTATGAACAGTCCTACCAACCTTAAACAATCTTAACAATCTTTGACCAAACTTAGCTTTCCGCTGTCCCAAGTTTCGCAATGCCCCGCGCCCCAGTAATTTGCGTTTCCCATGGCGGAGGTACCGTCCAACATCCGAAAAAAAACCGCTTCCCCAGGCGGATCCCCAACTGACTTCCACACGGGAAGCTAACCACTAGCTGTTGGCAGGCCCGCTTCCCGTCCTCGGCGACCCTAATCACAAGGATATTGTAGAGTCTCTGACGAAACGTGTGCCCAAGGTTCTAGGTTTGGGCACCCCTCGGGCACCCCGCGCTATTGTTGTCGTCACTGCTCATTGGCAGGAGGATCATCCGTCTGTCTCCTCTGGCGCTAAACATAGGCTCTATTATGATTACTACAACTTCCCCAAGGCATCGTATAGCTTGAAGTATGATGCGCCGGGGTCTCCAGAGGTAGCGGCCGAGGTTGGGAGGGTGTTTGAGGCTGAGGGATTGCAACCGGAGTTGAATCCAGAGAGAGGTAAGCATAGAATTATCTTGCCGAACACGCAAAGCCGCCGCCCAATACGCAGACTAGTTCTCTAAGATCTGGGGGCCGCTTTTCTTCCAACTCTATTCTAGGTTGGGACCATGGCGTCTTCATCCCCTTTCTACTCATCAACCCCGCCGCGGACATACCCATCATCCAAGTCTCGATCCTATCCGCCCAAGACCCCCCCTCCCACTTCCGCATGGGCGCCGCCCTCTCCCACCTCCGCGCCTCCAACATCGCCATCGTCGGCTCCGGCTTCGCCTCCTTCCACAACCTCGGCATCCTGCGCTACCTACGCGCCGGTGGCACCGCCGCCGCCCACGGAGCCTTCAAGGCCCGCTCCGACGAGTGGAACGCCGCGCTCTCGGACGCAGTGGGCGAGGCCTCGCGCGCGGAGAGGTTGAGGAAACTCGAGCGCTGGAGGGAGCTGCCGAATAGTTTCGAGATGCATCCTCCGGGCGGTGCGGATCATTTTATGCCGCTTTTGGTTTGTGCGGGGGCTGTCGGGGATGAGGAGGTTAGGTCGTATAGGGATGAGTGGATGGGCATTGATATTTGGACGTATTTTTGGGGCGCGGACCCGGTTGAGTAGGGTGTCTTGCTTTATTTATTGGACTTGCAAATTTGGAAACGACCTTTCATACGAGCACCAAGCCTAGATGTCGGTGGTCAGCAGGTGCTAGTGACCATTGGGACTCAAAGATAGATATCAGTTACCCTTTTACCCTCGAGACCTCAGATATCAAAGTCCGCATGGGGCATTCACATATCCGAGATCCGTATTAACTGGCCCCAGGAAAGGAGTCCTCGTAGTCGTACGGTGACCTTCGGTAACCTAATCCCCTTCCCTCAGTAACGTCCCTCCACTAGCATGAAGTTGCGTACCAGGTTTTAGCATTGGGGTTGCCTTTCTCTCCGTTGCTGCGAGACTTCGATGGACATAATGTTTAAGCTCCTTGTGGACAAGTACATCGAGAAGCATCCTACCTGGAAGCTTATGGAACAGCAACCAAGCCCCCCGTGCCTAAAACGTAGCTACGGGCCATTACACGACTACATCACAAAATACAGAATCGGACCAGAAGCGGAGTGATGATCTCTCTATGTTGAACGAACAGCCCTTCCGGGAACGGGATCGCCCACAAACGAGCCCAACGCCCTGCTACTGCACACACAAGCCATTCATGCTATGTCTGCTCCAACAGCCGAAAAAAAACAAAATTAACAACATCCGATGTGTGCGTCCATCCCAAACCCCGTTCTCTCGGAGCGCGAAAGCAAAAGTGTCGACTCCTTAAAAAAAAAAAAAAAAAAAAAAAAAAAAAAAACAAAACGCCTTTTCCCCTCAGGCCAAAAACCCCGTCTATCATGCATGCCGCCATATATGCCGTGAACGTATCTCGTGAACCAAACCGTAACCGTCTACTAAGGCCAAAAAAAGGGTAGAAGAGAGAAATATGAAGTATGTAGGTAGAAGGAAAGCCAGCCGAGTCGAAACACTGGCTGTGAACCCTGAAACGCCATAAAAAAAAGGAGAAGGAAATAAAGGATACAGCAGCCAGATAGAATGTAGTCTCCAACAGCTGTAAACCGCCGGTTATTATCGAATGCGGTATGTCTGAAAGAGCAAAAATAGTCGTTCTTTGCGCAACGTGTTTGCCGTAACACGTTGTGTAAGGATTAATTAGCCATGCTGGCTCTCCGCCCGTCGTTGAAACCACCCGTGGCTCGAGAACCGCTCAAGCTAAACATGCGCTGGAATAGCCTCCGTGCGCCGAGATCTCTCCACCTAACGGTGGTTGCAAGAGGCTGGGCAACGACGGCGTATTTCTCGTGGCCGTGCATCATGAGCTTCTTCTGCAGTTCCGCTTCCCAGCCATACACGTCGCCGGGCCCAGCATCGCCAAATGCATCTGCACCGAGCAACGTGGGCCCGGAACTGCCGCCCGCCGGAAGGCGTTCGGCCGAGTGATACAGGCCGGTTACCGTAAGATGCGATGAAGGTGACGACGGAGAAGGCGGAACGAGCGTCTCATCAGCGTACTCAGTTGTCGTCTCCGACCGTATGCTCTCGTCTGTTTCGGAATCAATGTCCACAGTATGGCCGACCACCATTCGAGGGAATGCATCGGAAACGAGCGATCCTGTCGTTCGTGTCGCCGCGTCACTCAGACCTAGCCCTATCAACTTCCGTCGCCCGCCTTCCTCAGCCTGGAGAAAGGGAGCCTTGGGGTGCTTCCTGATGCGGATGTCTCGCTTGACGAACGATGGTCGCTGTATCCTGTACTGGGGACTGCGATGATTCATAGGTGCCTTTGCGGCCATGCCACCCCTACACTCTCCGCCATTTTGTAGATAGCAGTCATCCGGTCTCGCAGATCTCTCCCCCCAGCTCGGCAATGCTGTCTCGGTCACGTGAGGCAACCGCTGGCCGGGGTGGGGTTCTTCCCACGTCAGCTCAAGAGACTGTTCTTGTCGGTGTGAGGGACGGGGAGCAGTTGCTAGTCTGGAATGTTCTGTGGTGGAGGCTACCGGTGATGACATGACCTGTTCTTCTCATAATCGGGTGCCGCTGCTGCCTTCACCCATTGAGACATCTTTATCGGTTGGCGACGATGTTGATGAAGTTTGGTGATGCTTCGCGTTGCCTTGCTTTGGCCTTTTACCAAGGCCAAGCTTAGCTCCAACCTTCTTCCACCCGTTATTATGAGCATTGAGCGCCCGCTGAAGTCCACCGGGTGGGGATGATGCAAAGGCCCACTCAGAAGTAGGTGGTGTCATTGGCGGGGTCATTGGTTCCGTGGCCTGAGGAGACGTTGAGCTTCCGCTGTCGTCCGTTAGGCCAGCGCGGTCAACAGCCTCGACCGAAGCCGAAGCTGATCGGTTAGCTCTCCCTCCAAGAACAGCCGGAAGGAACTTGGGGGATCGGCTGGCTTCGCGTCGTGTTGGCGAAGCCTCCTTTGCGGAGCGTATGCGGGATCGGCTGTGGCGGCGATCGGGGACATTGTCTTCGAAACGATGATCCGAGAAAAAGGGGGAAACTGACTCAATGAATGGTACCAAAACTGAATCGTTCATAAGTTCGTACACTATATTGACTGCCTCGTCCAATTGAGATGGATGCGGCGGTGTTGAAGAACAAGAATGACTCAAGAGGCGATCGCGGACCGGACAAGGGAGGTTGACTTCGCGAGGCGAGCACGGAACAATGTAAGCCTCCATCAACTTTGCCCATAAAGAGCACATGTACTCGCTCGCATCGTGAACGACAGTCTTTCGGTCCACGAAGACGTGGTTGTACTCAGCTCGGTATCTCTCGGCTTCCATGGTGAACTCCAGAGTCTCTAAGCAATGGTTCTGGGACAGGTAAGCCATGAACGCGCTCAATGTCCATGGTGGTGGGGATGTGTTGGATAGAATCTCGGATAAGGTGGGTGGGTTGTAGGTAGATGCGAGGAACGCGCCACTAGGTGGCCTGGATGAGTTCGGCATCATCGTGCGGAGGCTGAAATCCCAGCCTTCGAGGATGGAAGAGGCCCTCGGGGATGATTCACGGGAGGCGGATCTCGTAGAGGACGGCGATTGTCTGCGTAGGTTCGACACAACCATGTCTTCTTCCAGCAAAACACACCGCAGCTGGTGCTAGTGGGACTGAGCGGCAGTCAGAGCTAGGTCGAAAAGCAAGCGACTTGGAAACTCCCCATGCGAATGTTTGAGTATGAGGAAACTACCAAGTCTTGAAAAACGGACGAAGATCCGGAAGGGTCAAGGAGGGGGAACCGGCGTCTTTAGTGATGTAAAATCTTCGGAGATGTCGGAGTCGAAGAGTCGAAATCGGGATCGGTCAAGTCCAGAGCACCGTCATTGATCAGTGCTCTCCGATAGCGATTGGGGGGGGGGGGAGGGGGGTGAGTTGCTCCGCCTCGGCCTGAGTAATCGATTGTTATGTTGCTTGGTCAGGCCACTAGACGTAGTGGAGAGGCGAAGAATAAGGGCGTTGGGGACGGCGGAAAGCGACGGAGGCGGTGTCGATCTTATGAACTAGATGACAAGAGCAACTGCTTAAGTTTCGTGGCTTGTAGATTGGACTGATCAAGTTCACGCGAGAGGCTTCGGGTAGTGCGAGCAAGTTGAAGCACGTGTGCTGGCTGGCTTTCGCAACCGTGGCGCTAGCAAGACATAAATGAGATGTAGAGAGACAGTCTGGATTCTAATACGCCACAAACGCAAGAAATGATTCGAGTTGATTTCGAGTCGATTTGTCGATATGTAATCCACAATGAATACAGACTGATGGCGGTTTCCGGGCAGAGGATCTCGCGGCCGAACACGTCCTTTTTCTGTGTTTTTCGTCTACCTCGTTTTTAATTTCCTGTTTCTGGAGGCCTTCGGCCCACAATCAAGGATCAAATGACAAACACCGAGAGTGCGCCTCGAGTAAGTTCAGGTTGGCGTCGAAGGTGCAGGCAGCAAACGAGGCAAGATGCAAAGACGCAAGACGCAAACAAGGCGGAAATGTAAGAGAGGATGAAGTGTTCAAATTGCTGAATGTCGACAAAAGTGAAACCAACAAGTGACGAAGGAAATCCCAGAACTCAACAACATGAAGACATGAAAAACCCCAGTCTGAAGAAAGTTCTAATCCTGCTGAATGGGAGAGAGGGGAGAACCTGGAGGATGAATTGGGGGGTGACACTTTAGAGAGGAGGCGATGCAGGTGGTTTTGAGCAATCGGAGTCGGGGGGGTTTCTGCGGGACACAAACACAAACAGGGAAAAGGAAGACGGATAGAATGTTCCTTTGTACTTCGTACCCAGTCCAAAGTGAGGGCGAGTCGGCTTTGGGCGACGGTCAAGGGCAGGGTAGGTACGGAGGGACAATGCACAAGTACACTGGAAAGTATACTGCAAAGTACGAAGTACACCACAAAGTATTGTTTGTGTAGGGTCGTGCAGTGTAGTGGGGTGTACGGTACATGTACTCTCGTCTACGAAGTAACATCCAGTGTTGATGGACAAAGTAGCATACGTATACAGTAAGAAATTAGCGATGGATACAGGTGGAGAATGTCAGGAGCGTTGCGACGGTGCAGAGGCAAAGGCGTAGCTAGGTACCCTTATGGCCTAGTCGTCTCCAGAGTAAACTTAGTCCAAGTCAAACAGACACGTTCGATTCGTGTATCGCCAAGTACACAGTGGATGTGCAATAACTTGTACGAGGTAAGCCGAGCTGATCTTGTCCAGAGGAAAGTCAAGAACCGCCACATTTGCAGCATTGAATGGGTCATTTTTGTGTTTGGTGCTTGGGTCGGTCGATGACTCCATAGTGTACAAAGTACTTCGTGCTTCCTACTCCGTACCAATCTTCCTGCTTTCAACTCTGACCCATGTAAACCAATAGTCCCTACTGCGGAGAGCCTCACCAGCCTCGAGGAAGAAAAAAAAAAAAAAAAAAAATTAAGAACGGCTAAGAGGGGAAAATTGAAGGACGGATACAAACGGCTGCCGCACCAAACATTGATGCCTGCTGGCTCCGAGTGGCGTTCGCAGTCATCGATATTTTATCGAGGATACTGTGAGTACCTGCACTAGTTGCCCGTCGTTGTCAGCATGGCCAGGCGGGAAGGCACTTTGAACACCAATAGAGTCTTGACAAACGGGCCTTGGTGATGATGCAAGTTAGGATGGTGGGATGGGTATCTCCCTTCACAGGGTCTGGTAGGGCAGCGCCGTTTGCGGCACTTGCCACGCAATAAAGGGATGATCCTCTTGCGCTCCTTCGACTGGGAGCTGCGTCACACCTTCATGTCAAACGGAACGCAGATCCATTCACTTGGGAAGCACAGAGCCCCAACAAACATGCACACAGAGAAAACTGTTAGGATTGGTCCCGACGAATATGTCGGACAATAATGATGACATCTTGGTCGGTCGTGACAGAGGCAGCGCGTCCTTGAGCGACGGGCAGCTGCACTTCCCACGAAGTACTTGGTATGCGTACATTTGAGTGTTCAAGTGGCGGGCTTAGCCCTTTCAACGTGAAATGACAAACATCGAGCCATTTGGGGTCATGTTGCCTCTTCCGTCTCATTTATTGCATGGCGACGAAAACGCCTCCGGTCCAAACGCCCGTCTCTCTCGTTTGCACGTGTCGTATCATGCCGGGGGGTGGAGAAAAAAAATACTCGCCAGGGCGATATGCATGGAAGCCTTGGGATCGCGGACTGTTTGCCCTGAGATGGAAGCTCACGCATCACAGTGTAAATCAGCGGTGCCTTATTGGGACGCGGCGGTGGTTTTTTTTACCGCCTTCCAAGGAAAAAGGTAAGGTGTGATTAGTTGTTCGGATTAAGCCGAGATCAAATGAGGGAACCGAACGGCGAAGTTTCAAGTCTGCGTACGAAGTTTGAAGTACGAAGTACTAGTTTATGACGCAGAGCCAAAGCACTGGAATATTACGGTTGGTATTGATGGCACTTAATGGTATGATCCCGGACCATGACAAAAATAGTGGGCTGAAAATTGGTTATCAGAAAGCATCACCTGGCATGATAAAGACTTCTTGTGGATTTGATAGTGAAACTTCTAGTTTAGTACAGAATACTTGGTCTAAAAAGAAAATTCTTTTTTTCCCTCTCTTCAATTCTGCTTCCATATATCACTACTTGTACGGAGTTACTTCGTAAATTGAGCTTGTAATTGATCAATGTTTAGGTAATGTCAATTGACGATCTTGATGTATCAAAAGCGAACAATGAAAAGGCTGCAAAGTTAACAGTTGGCACCAATCCCAGCCAAAGTTCTGAAACAGACCAAGCAGGCAGAAATGGTCGTACTCAAAGCATTACACGACTATTCGTAGGGAATCTTCGAGGGTCGGTGACAGATCGACGAAAACCCTATCCGATTTTCTGGGGATGCCTTCTGCCATAATAGTTGCTTCGTGCTTCGGACCTCGTACGAAGTACTCTGCACCAGGAGGACAGCCAGGCGGCTGAACACGGGTATCCTGCGGCGGACCTGCTTGGTGGGTCGACACTCGGCAGGGCAAGGAAGGAATAAGCACCACCTTGAATGTTCTCGAACTCTTTCCTTTTCGCTTTCGCGCACGTGGGTACTTTGGGGTCCTCTTTTGCCTTGCGTCAACTGGACTAGAATTTTGCTAGAACAATGAAGTAGGGTCGGGGTGGAGTCGCCTCGGCACTACGAAGTACGTACAATTGTACGCAAGTACTTCGTCCACTAGTGCTGATAGTACACATCGGGATTTTTGATCTTCCCCAGGGACCGCACCACGAAGTACACGTACAACATTACTAAACTTTACTACGCATCGTCCGTCCACGACTTCGAATACTGGACCAGTTGTGGTCCTGTGCCCCCTTCTGCAAGAAGCCTTGTGCTGTGTGAGCACGAACACTTCGGTGTGTATTTCGTGTCACAGCCTGGCAAAACTACTCCGTAGACCCAATTTCGAAGGATAATGCAGTGGCAAGGGATCGCTGGTGCAACCGTGCTCCAGGACGAGAAGAAGTGGTACCAAGAATATGCCTCTCAATTGATCCTTCCATCAGAATTCGTGCTGTCTTATATGACCAGCCAACACACCTGCAACCAGCGTACTCGTACTCTGTAGTTTCCGCCGTAGGGTCAATAGGAAACCCAGACACCGCCTCTGCTGCGTCTTTCACCTCGGCTTGGCGTTGCAGCTTTGTGTTCTTCCATCCCAAGTTCCTAACCCATCACCCCGGTTCTGGAAGATGTCTGGTTGCGGAGACGGCTCCGGTCCGTCGATCGGACATAGTCGCTTAAGGCATCCGTCCCCTTTCCTCTTTCTGCCTTGGGAGGCAAGTTGACCGGAGGCCAAGTCCGTATTGCTGTAATGTATACCTCCACCTACGAACGAAAGACGTAGGACTGCTCTGCATGCACCCGAGACCCAACGGACCGTCAACCTAGCCCATGCTCGTTTGCCTCATCATCAACTGTCTTTTCCTCGATACATGTGGCTAACTTCACCCGCACGAAAGCCATCAGGGATCAGAGTACTCCGTAGAGGTGATGTGGTGTAAAGCTGGCTATTTTTGGGACGTAGAGAAAGTCGAGATCCGTCGGATAATCTCGCCTCATGCGGGCGGGAGTAGAAAGCAGAGAAAATCATCATCTTGAAACTACTACTTAATAATAAAGATCTCAATAGGCTCTTTCATTTAAATGTCTTCCATTCCTTGAGAGGGGTGATGAGTGCCCGAATCGTGCATGCCTCGATGCCGGCAAGTCTGTTTGCAATTCCCTCTCCTTTGGTAATTGGCTGATCTTAGAGTCGGCAGCTGTTCATGCAATTGACTCTGATGGTATTTCCCTAAGCAACGGCCTGGGCAATCAATAATATAAACTCTCATAGAAAGATAATCGTTTGCCCCTTGCCCATCTTCCCTTTCGCCATCAAATCTATTTCTGCAAGTTCAGTTTACAAACGAACAGAGTGAAGGGCGTGGGCTGAATCAACTACCACGTACTGCGTCGTCGATCACGCAGCACCGCTACCCAGAAAGTCCACTTGATCCATTCTCACGTCATGCTTCTCCTGACACATACTTCGTCCATGGACAATTTCCTTCCTCCTTCCCAGCCGCCCAGCCTCCCTTTAGCACTTCGTAGAACGTGAAAGTGCGGTACAACCACCAAGTGCTACGTGATTCCACGTTTCACTTTTCGTCCCCGACTATTGGGACAACCGATCGTCGTATGGCCAAGCCCAATGCGCCTCGTGCTGCACAGAGTATCATGATTGCTACTTCGCAGGATATGTACCTACCTGAAAAGGTCTGGACGGTGAAATTCTCCCTCGCATTCTGGCTAGGGGACGACCCACAAACAGTGGTGAGCGTAGCATTTTTGGCCAAAGCGGATGGTGGAATGGCAGCCGGAATCGGTTGAAATTGTTTGGGCTTACCGGGGACAACGAGGGGTTCCCGTGGGGGTCGTCTCCTGCCGACCGGACTGAGTCCGAGGGTGCCAAGCACAATCAAGGCAATGGGTCGCGTCGACACATTCACCGATACGGGGGAAACGTGCAGTATTCATATTTTCGTACTGTACTTCACAGTTCAATTGCGGGCTGCTTATAGAGTTTATATATCCATTAACAATTGCAACATTGCAGAATTTCATATTGGCGTCCTCCAACTGGGCGACGAGTGCCCACGACGCCGACTCGGGGAGCATACGAAGTCGAAGCGGTCTCGCGTCGCAAAGAGTCGTTGACACTTGTCACTCGTTGGAGAGTACGAAGTACATTAGGAATAAGGTACGAAGTATCCCCGATCCATACTTGTGTACTTGCGGAGTAATTCAGATCCAAGTCCATTGTCCCAAGTCCCGGCCACTCCGGACAGGGCAAACCCGACGATGCTGTGGGGCACAATCACTGCATTGCGTCCCCTGCAATTCTGCAATCATGTTGTGAAGGGTCCTCTTCCTGGTCCTCTCCCTGGCCCTCTCCCTGGTCCGCTCCTGGTCCGCTCGGTCGTTCGAAGGTGGCGTATTCGAAGAGATTTTCTAGAATCCTTCCCAGAATGGATCCATCCACCAAGAACTCGTCGTTTGACAGGTCCTCAACTTTATTGATCGTACGAAGGAGATTTTTTTTTTTTTTTTTTTTTTTCTTCCAAGTTTGTTTTTCTCGGGTCATTGGTCATTGATGGATCTCTTACCGCCTCCCTCGTTCTTCGCGGGAAGAGGTTCTGGTCTGTCAAGTTCTTCACACAACCCTGGTCCATAAATGTGGACATCTTCTTGCGCTCATCCCTTTCCTTGCGCCCGCACAGGCACCATTTACCATTATCTATCCTGACTTTGCGTCGATCCGCGTGCCGCAACCACAGGCTATAATTTTCGTACACTCTCCAATGCGTTGCCACACCCTCGCCCCACATCAACCGATGGCCTTTCCGATATACTTCGTAAGTGGAAAAGAAACGAGAGAGAGAAAAAGGGCAAGGAAAAAGGGAAAGTAAAAAAGGCAGCCAAAAGTCATTGGAGATTTACATTGCTGGTAAAACGCTGCTCGGCTAGAGACTCGATGCATGTACGTACTCCGTATGCTCAATTGCGGACACCCACTCCAATGTCCTTACGAAGTAAGTACTTCCGTCACATGTAGAAGGACCAATTCCATTGTCAATATGCTGGAGGCCGTAGCCTCGGCTAGTTAAAAGCAGAACAGAAAAATCAAGAACTCTTGAAGAAGAGGGAAAGAGGGAAGAAACGAAAAGAAAAAGAAAAAGAAGCCAAGAAAAAAAACAAAAGAAGCCATTCCATGAACCTAGTATAATACAAGTACGACCTTGGTATATCCTCCCCACCTGAAACCTCATGTGGCCTTAAAGTAGCAAAAAGAACGAGAAAAAAAGAGAAAGGGGAAAATTTGAACTTGGGTATTCGTTCGCCGTGTACATGCAGGCAGTCGATATGTGTCCGTCGTCATTCGACGTCATCCGACGAGACGGGTATGGATGGACTTGGTGGATCAATGTTTCGTCGACGTCGACGGTTGTAGTGGTATTTTGAAGGCTTGTGCTTCTGGGGCCGTGGCAGCAGTTGAGGAGATTTGGTTGTTGCCCGGGAGAGATGAAGACGTATAATTTCGCAGGGCGTTACCAGGCCAGGGCCGGTACGCTGCCGCCATGATGCTACGAGCTCTGGCCGCCTGTAGGAAGGCTGGGGAATGAAGGGTTCGAACGCATCAACCCACCTCGAGGTTCTTTTTTGACAATTTGAGACGCCGCGCTTGATATTCCGAGGATGTGAGCGGGAACAAGTCGGCGGTTCTTTGATTCTTTGTCTTCGTCAGATGTTCATTCAGGTGCTGCCTCCCTCGTTTGCGATTAATGATGTATGTCATCCGGAGGATAGACTCCGGGAATCACTCCCTTAGAGGCTAACAGGCCAAGTTGACACGGGCGACACGAAGCTAGTGTAATCGCCGGCCGTCATGACAGGGCGGGGCATTTCGGCGAAAGCCTAACATTCTGAGAGGCTGAATTCGTTTTTGAAGCCACTATTTAGGAGAACGGCAGCAATATTCTGGCGATGTGAGGGTAGCTCGTTTGCAGAGTAGGTCTGTAAGGGATCAAGGCCGAGCGCCAGACACATTCCATTCAAAATCGTGTGTACCCCGCAATCATATCCGTTCGTCTGCTCAGGTGTTGGGTACTTAACAAAACGCCATTCACTCTCGACGAACAAGTCTCCGAGGACAGCCTTGATCCACCGCTGAACAAGGCCCATCCGAGCCTCACTACCCCTCGGGTTTAGGGAGTCTAGATGCGCAATGGTCCTCCGTTTCGGGTGGATAACCATGAGCGTCCAGTGGTTACCCTCGCAGATGGGCATAAGGATTATCTCCATGTCGAGAAAGTTGTTTTTATTTACGCCGTGGCGTCGAAGTGTGCGCTCTGTCTGCGTAACTCCCTGATCGCTTAATCTTTTGTAGAAGAAAGATCCGAGAACTAAACACTTGCGGGTTTGCGCCTTGACATCAGTCACACCCGCCGCGTCGTTGATAAATTTATCGAGCCAAAGAAGGCTGCCGTTGACTACGGAATCGTTGAGCCAAACCGTTGGCGGCACGAGACGCGCAAAGTCATGTTGGAGAAGTTCCGCTTCGGGCGATTGCGCAATGGCACCCCGAGAATGTCTAGAATAGGAATCGTGCACCCGCGCAGACCAATCGGGCGATAACTGTGGGAACAATGGGCAGTTCGGTGCTCGTAGGCGCCCCTGACTACGCGCCTCCTCCTCGGCGCGAAGCCGTTGGGCAAGTTCGTGCTCCTCCCGTAGGCGCTGCTCTTCAGCTCGACGCTGCTCTTCCTCCTGCAGCTGGCGCTCTTGTTCTACGCGCTGCCTCTCAAGTTCTTTCTTGCGCTCCTCTTCTTCTCGCTCCTGACGTTGCCGGTCGGAAATAAGATCCGAGACCTTCAGCTCCTCCAAGGACTCAACCACGCTGGGGAGTTCATCCGCCGGTGTTTCTGGAGGGTGAGTTTGGTTCTCGTGGTCGATCCGACACCAACTGAAGCAGCTGAGCAAGTCCTTGGGATCGGGCGCCGGGGTTTCAATAGATCGAGTGGACTTGTCTCTGCCACTTCGCCAGAGAAAGGCGAGCGCCTCCTGCGAGGACGCCAGGACCACCTTGTCGGGTTCGCCAGGGTTACCACCGCTAAATTGAGCATTTGCTGTCCGGTAGAGTTGACCTTCCAGGGCAGAGAGATAGGGTTTGGAAGACTTGCGAATCTTCTTCTGACTCTCTTGGTAGATGCGGATCCTTGTCCGCTGGTCTATCAACGGCCGAGGCGCAGCAGACTCTTTTCTTTTTTTGTTGATCGATTGTTGAATAGGCCGAACCATGGCCGGGCTAGCCTCCCTCCCGGAATCGGTCTGGGTTCTAACGTCAACCGTTCGTCTGGGGAGGACCTGGTAGCGTTTTCCGATTCTCCGGGCCCGTGCTGTGATCAACTGTACCCTCGTCTTGGTTGATAGCCGAGACCGTATCGCTTCGTCTGATGGCGGATTGTACTGGGAGGTTGGGGTGTCATTGCATGGTCGTTGTTCTTCACTCTCTTTCGACGCGTCGCCGGTCTCGGTCTCGGTCTCGACATCTTCCTCCTCTTCAGGGAAGCTCCCAGGTAATGTAATTGTGATTTGCGTGGCAGGAGGTTTAGGGTCGGTGATTTGCGCGACATGAGTAAGGGTAGTAGCCGCAGTAGCGGGCGTTTCTCGAGGTGCACTCGGCACCAGTTGATACAAGCTTGGCATAAGCCTATTGATGGCGAGGGCTTCTAGGTCCTTCAGCACCACTTCCAACGTTGTGTCGGGAAAATATTGAGGAGATATAGTCTCGTGGCATATATCACGAAGCTTTAATAAAAATCTTCTGAGGAGGCGGAAGTCTCTCTGCGCGGTCCTGCTAAATAGCTCTGGTAGGATGTTGGATGTAGGTGCGGGTTGAGCCGCCTTGATAGACAGGAGGAAAGTAGTATAGAGCTTTGGCAAGATTGATTCCGCCTTCTTAATTGCGCGGCAGAGGAGCAGTCGCCTCTCAGAGTAGGATATGCCATCGAGTGGGGGGTGCTTCTCGTCGGTGTATACGAGTGATTGGAGGTAGGGAAGGAAGCTATCTCCCGCAATAAAGGTTGTCGTGAGGGTCTTGGGCCCCTCCGAGCCATCAAAGGTATGGTCGATATCGCTGTAAATGGAGCCTAGTAGGTCAAGGAGGGTGCAAATTCCATCGCCGAGGGGGGCTAAGTTTTCTGGTGAGGTCCACACCTGCCTAGCATTTTCAGGGGTCAAGGCAACCTCATCCGGCTTGCCCGAGGTGGCCGGTTGGTCATGGTCAGTACTAGGTTCATCTGCAGTCGTAGTTTCATCCGGAATGGGCTCGTCTGGCATGAGTTCTCCGGCCGATGGTTCTGCGGCTGACGGTTCTTCAGTCGAAGGATCCTCTGGCGATGGTGCTTGTGCTTGTGGTGTGAGTTTATCACCTGTGGGTTCATCCTGCGTCGGTGCATCAGGCGTAGGACCATCTGATGAGGGATCATCTTCGCTAGAAAGTTTTCTGCGCTTGGCTTGCGGGATTCTGGTTTCATCGTCGTGAGGACGGCGCTCAAAGAGGGAACGGATTCGTCGGGTAGCTAATACAGATTAGCAACAGATGAAAGGGTGTAACACGATATGGGACCTCCCCTTCACGTACCGATGGCAGCAATTTGGCCAGGCAATTGACGGGTGCCCTCCAAATGTGCAAGAATGGTCGTCATCGTACTAGGCTTGGCGGCGGCCTTGGCTGTGGTCTGCATTCCTTGCTCCGCTTGTCTCTCACGTGGATCCACGTTGCCAACATGTAGCAGAGCTCCCACACTTTCGGTCCCTAGGCTGCTGCCTTTTTCTTCCCACTGAAACTCTTCTTCGTTATTCTCTCTTTGGCGTTTCCGGCCTCTGGGTTGTTTTCCGCTAGAAGGCTCGTCACCAATACCAGTGTCCTCGGAAAAGAGAATGATCGTGGGGGGCCTAAACACTAAGGGCAACCTATTCCGCCGTCTAGGTGGGGGTGCAACTATCGTAATTACCGGTTCCGTCGTCGCCTCGTGCGCAAGAGAGGGGGACCCAAGAGGGGAAATAAGGCGAATTTGAGGGGTAGTATCGATGACAACGGTTTTTTTCTTGGGTCTGGGTAAGACCGCTTCAGCAGAAGGCTTCTTCAGCGCCGGGCGCAAGTTACTGGGGACGGCAGGCTTCGGTTCTGGATGAGGAAGAGAGGTGCGAACGCGCCTGTGACAAAGCTTTTTTGCTCTTCTGAGTCGTGGATGACGACTCTGTGCCAGATACACCAGGCGTTTCCCATAAAGCGCAGGTTTCTTCTTGAAAAAGAGGTGCGCTTGGCGCTCAAGATGTTTGCCGAACCGAGCGCTTACCAATTTCCAATTGTGATGGATCCTTACGATAGGATCAACAATTCTCTGCGCACTCTCTACAGCCGGCCCGTCGGTGGAACTATGATGCGGCTCGGGAGAAAGTGCCTCTGCATCCACGCCACGATTTGCGTACCTGAAAGCAGCGGTCTCGGGAATGGAGGTCTGTCCGTAACGATTCGGGGCTCGGAACTGTTTCTTCCAAGACTTGGAAGTTGACAACTCTTCTACTTCTGTACAGTGCGTATCGGATCTTCGGTCAGGGGAGCCTTCGATGTCCCCATAGAACGGCGGCTTCGGGTCGAGGTGTGATCTTTCTAGAAGAGGCTCCATGCTTAGTTTTCGTCCTAGCATTCAGGACCAGACTTGCTGATAGAAAGAGAAACGATATTGGGGGCAGAAATATGGGCAAAGTAGGAATAAAGAAAGACGATGATCGGGAAGAGTTTGTGGGTTTGGTAAATGATTGATGACTCTGCGGTAAGGGCAGAGAAGGGAAGAAGGGAAGAAGAACGGATGGTGTACACTGGGAATGATGATGGATGAGGGGGAGGGGGGAGAATAGGAAAAGGGTCAATTACAGGTTCTTTATTCACACAATAAAGCTCAATATCAATCCCCAAACGCGACGGGAACTTGGGTAGGAAGGCATTAGGGACTACATGCGTAGCGCTCGCCCGGCGTGGTGAGCGCCTGCCGTTTTGCACACAGAGTTTCGATTCGGACCTCGCACTTCAGATTCGACACGCCAAAATCAAAATTATCCCACTCTAATCCCAACAGATGGCTCGCACAGATTGGCACGGTCGATACTATTCGCTTCGGTGAGGTACGGCGAGCGGGTACACGTTTCGAACTCGGTTCGAGATGAAGTCGTCGTGATGAAACATTGATTTCTTGGTGGAAGAGCTTCAACCGACTCTCGAGCAACAAAAGTCGAGAAGGCAGCTTCAGGTTGTGGTCGACAGGTCGTCTTAGCTTACGTAATAGAATACAGCTCAGATTTGAGCGACCAAATTGGTACAAAGTACGAAGAAGTATACAACCGTGCGCTAACGAGCTGAAGACACCACGAATACTTACGAAGTAATAGTTCGTGATTAAATACACCGAAGAACCGAATGTCCAACCCCTGAAAAATAAGTGTGTCCTCAAATGCGACAGCTTTTAAGATCACTATTTCAAGTTTGACATCAACATGCGCAGCAACCAGGTCGTTCGTCCATGAACCTCGTTGTAGTCTGATGGGTGGCTTCATAATCGGAAACAAGAACAGTTTATTGATATCGAGAAGTCATAATACACAAGAAATCAAAACCAAATTATTCCAACAGGTGGCGCTAACAATCCGTACTGCCCATGACATTGCTCTTTCCACCTCGGCCAGATGAGAAGTGACAACTCGCTTCTACAATTGCGCCGTGATGTCGCCCAGCGTCTTGGTGCTGAAAGCTCCAAAATACTCATCCAGCGCATCCGCCGTACCAGTACCCTCGACCAAGCTGGTCACAAGGCTTACATAACCATCTGGCCGGATAACCACGACACCTCCACGGTCCTCGTCCAACCCCATCTTGGCATGGGCGGCGGCCTTAGCAGACGGGACTCGCCTGTCCCATCGGTCGTCAGCGTAGATGTGGTCTCGGTACCGAGCCAGCACGCCAGGTACGTCCCTTACAATCTCAACGTCGCTCCTCCTGCTAGCAAAGATGGTGCAGAAAGTGTAGAGGCGGCTGTGGGGGTTGTGCTTTTCAAGGTGTGTGACAGTCGCTTCATCGGCCCTCCTGTAGGCCGTGAAGAAAGAGGTCTTTCGCTCAAGGGCGCGGGCAAAGTCTCGTAGTGCTGTTTGGGTCTTGGAGGGGTTGCCAGCGAAGACGAGAATGCGGAACGAACCGTTGAAAGGGACAGCATGCTCAAGATGGATGACATTAGCATCCACAACCCTTGTCACGTCCGCATTGATCATAATACGGCCGGTCCGTAGCTTCGTCCCCGCAGGGTGGATAAGAGTAGACTTGGCAGGGTGGGATGGCGACCAGTTCAACACATTGGGTCCGTAGGCAACACCATAGCCGCTCGTAAATTCGCAGCTCTCCTTGAAGGTCTTGACGAATTCATTGTCATCGGCAGACTGATCCTCCGTTCGCGAGGCCATCTCCACCTCCTTGGCTTGGGGAATCCTCTGCGAGAACAGCTTGGCGTATTTGTTATCGAACGAGAGTAGGGTCTCGGCGACTTCTTTCCGTTCCGGTTCGTAGGTGTTGAGAATATCCCTGGAGGCGAAACCCTGTTCTACGTGGTGGATTTTCCAGGCGAGGTTCACAGCGTCGAGGAACGCCGTGTTCATGCCCTGTCCAGCCTTGGGCTATATAAGACAAATGAGATTAGCAATCTTGGACGACAAAAAAAAAAAAAAAAGAAAAAAGAAAAAGAAAGCGGACGATGGAGAAAGAAGAACTTACGCTGTGTGTGTGGCAGGCATCGCCGCCCAAGAAGACGCGGTTATCTAGGGTGTACCGATCCGAAATACCCTGTCCGATGGGGTAAACAGAATACCATACAACCGATTCCCACTCAATGGAATAGGGCTGAAGGATTTTCTTTGCAGAAGCCTGTACCTCTTCGGCAGTGGCAGTCTTGCGCGGATTCCAGTCGGGCTCTGACGAAGAGGCAATCTGGATGTATAGACGAACCATGTTGTCCTCTCGGGGGATGATCATAATTGAGCCATGGTGGCTGTGGATTGTGCATTTCATCTAAGAACAACGCGTTAGAACTAAACGCCGAGAGAATGCTTTTGTCAGGGATCTCGCCGCTTCTTACCTTGATATCGGGGAAGTCAGTCTTGACCACTCCGTCCATCACTCCCCAGACGTGCTCGATAGGGTCCTTGTGCCTGACCGCAATCCCAAGCTGCTCTCGAATGAAAGATCGAGCGCCCTCGCCACCAAAGAGGTACTTAGCCCGGACGGTCTCTCGAGCAACGCCATCAACATGCTCCAAGCGCACTTCCACGGGGTACTCGGAATTGCTCTTCTCATCGGATGTGAATCCCTTTATCGTCCAGGGTCGCTGGATTTCGACACCATTCTCGCGCAAGTCATCAATGAAAACCGTCTCAATCCGGCCTTGATGGACAAGGGCGGTGAATGGATAACGCGCATCGATAAAGTCGGGGCAGCTAGCCCAGGTTCCGGTTCGGATGATGCCATCCTTGTTCTTGGGGGGATCCCAGAAGGCGACCTCGTAGACTTTGGCGGGCTTGAATTTCATGAGGGGCTGCTTTAGGCCCATGTTTCGGAGCAGGTCGAGAGATCTCGGCTGGATTCCGTCGGCCCTTCCGGTCGGTGTGGGCTCCGGGCGATTGTCAATGTGCTTAATTTTATAGCCCCATCGTGCCAGAGAGGTGGAGAGCATGAGTCCGACAGGACCAGCTCCGACAATGACTAAATAATAGCGAAATCAGAAATCAAGAACTCACTTGACCCGGGTGGTCAAGAGCGAGAGCAGAAACTGCCACCTACCAATGTCATAGTACCCTTCTGGTGCGGATGCCATGTTTGATCGCGGGTACTACTTATTCAAAAAAAAAAAAAGGTGCGGATGTGCTAGAATATGAAGAAAAAGGTTTAATTCCAGGAGGGAGGAGTCTATAGAGCTGGCTTGGACAGGAAAAGAAGAGTGGTTCTAAACATCCAAAGGAAAAAAAACCTTGGAAGGAGATGCGCGCACGGCGTTAATATAATAACTTCCACCTCGGGCTTGTGGGAACCGTCTAACAGCCGCCAGTTTCCATGCGCAGGGCAAGGAGCATCAGAAGCTGCGGAGTAGGCCCAATGTGGGCGGCATAGAAACTCGGGAAGGTCGCATTCTAGCTACACCAAGACAAGAGTAGCTGGCCGCGACGGCAACCGAATAACAAGCGCGAGATCCACTCCACCGGCTGGGCGGCCAGGGAGTCAGGGACACGAAGGTCCCGAGAGGGGAAAGGTCTGGCCGAGCATACTGCCAGAATCGATTCACTAAAGGTGGAGCAACCAGCGCAGAGCCGCTAGGTTAAACCGAGCCAAAGGGCGACAGGAAAGAGAGAGCCGTCCAATATGCCCGGCGATGGCGGGGGCGAGATTGCGAGAGTATGGGCCACGCCATGTTGGACCCTGTCTTTTTTCCCCATTAGCGCTCGGGTAGTGGAATCGGCACAGATTATCGGTTAATGGAGTCGGGAGTCTTTCTCCTTGTGGGGCCGGACACACCAGCCAATGAACCTTGGACAATTCATTTCATCCCAGCAAAAACGCATCAATTGATCCCATGTGGGGTGTGGGGTTGACCTAGGCCAGTCCATTGTCCTTGCTTTTTGCCTTGCTCAAAACCCTTGCATGGGTTGCAGCCAGCCCACTGCACCTCCGTCGGTCGCTGGGGTGGCGTAATGGGACCATATTGCATGCGTGCGAAGAATGAAACATCGTTGATTACACTCGAAGGACCCCAACATTTCCATTGCCCATTGTCCATTGTCGAATCAAGCTTTGTTCAATGTTGTGCGAGAGACCCTACCAGCGATTAGTCATGCAGCCAGCCAAGCTCTCGAGCTCTCGAGCTTCTTTTTTCCCCTTGCTCTTTTTTGCCCGAGCTCTCTTTGCCAGCTCTCACCAACTCTCATTATTCCAAGCTCTCTTTAATTACTCGCATTCGATCGAATATTACCTTGCCGATTGCCATCAATGGATGTCTTGCTTGCCTATTTGATATGGGGACGTGACCGTTTGTGTGCCATCTAGTCGCTGGGAATGGTTTCATGAGAACCACAAGACAACACTAGCCGAGTTCTACGATTCCACCCGTGGAGCATGGCGGCATAACCCGTTCGCTCAAAGTCCTTCTGGGCTCTAGCGCCTCGTGAAGGATCGTTCAAAATTCCATGGTTTTGGTCCTCCTACGGCGCCTTGGGGTCGTTCGCTAACAGAATTGGTCCCTCCTAGGATTAATACACTTGGAATTCATGGAGCCCTGGAAACACTGCCGCTCGTGTACACCAGACAGGAAGAGATCTGCTCTTGGCATCTCCAGCCTTCGGGAGGGTTGGGGAAACCGGTGGTGTGTGCCAATGGCCTTCTCGCAGGACAAGGCTCAACCAACCAACCAGTTAATTCGACTCTCCCCTCCGCAGAATCCTCGAACATTCGATATGCCGCCATTAGAACAGTTGAGCCTACTAAGCATCTTGCCATACCGATCGATCGATCGATCGACCGCATCTCGACAGTGGCTCGTACTCTATTCCGTCCGGCTTTTTCCATCGCATAGTGTTACAGGGGATCGATGGTCAAGAGGACCTCAATCAGCCCGTAAATATGCCCATGGCATATAATCCTTCAAGTTCTCCCTGCTGGTGGAATTGGGCCACAAGTCGATGCTGGCCTTTCGTCGTTCTCGGCATCATGTTGGCGCTATTGCTCTCCTACTAATATACATTTCTGGCTTCGTGGTGCCTGGCGGGAAGAACTTCGGGCATGCGTATGTACTCCGCAGGCTTCTCATACGACCATGGTAACGAATTCGGAGATATATATAACTCCCCAAAATATTCCCCAAAATATTCCCCAAAATACTCCCAGGCCGAGCTTGTTTCGTATACAAAGAGTGCTGTATAATCTAGGGAGGTGACATCGTAGGGTAGTTGAGATGCTGGGCGTGAGTTAATCATGGATCTGTATCCTTATCCCTGTTCCATTCAGCCTCTTTCTTTTGAACTTCGTGCCCTCTGTCAGGTCCATTGATCCTCTCTTCACTCGCAGCCATCCCCCAACATCAAGATGGTCTACCACTGACTTAAAATGCCCATTCCCCTCCTTTGGCAGTTTCTCCTCCCCACCTTCTTTTCCCCCCATTTGTTTCCTGTAGTCTTCTTTCCCCTTATTCCATCCCATCTCATCATCTAGGGACAGCGACCAGTCCACAAGGCAGAGCAACATACAATGGCGGATGACAAGGATCCCAGCCATGACTATGGAACGGCCGAAGGGTACCATATCCCTGCCGAAGATTTACTAGACCCTATTCGAGGGGACTTCATGACCGTTTCTCAGCGAGCTACGCCTCGATCATCGTCGCCCCAGCGGCGTCCGCTCTTACAACGTGTGCAGGTCCGGAATGGTGCTCTTGTCGAGGAAGCAAGACAGGCAAAGGGGCATACGAGAAAGTATAGATGTCCCCATTTTCTCCGTTGCCTAGATGTTCTTCCAGGTTCTTGTCAGCTTACATTCTTTTAGGTTCAGCCTCCCTCGGGTCTCCAACCGGTCCGTTATATCTCATACTGAGCCCCAATTTCGGAACTCCGAACCAGTTAGTCCATTCGGCGAGTTGGGAGAAACTTCCCATGGCTCAACTACCGCCCTTCGAGATTTGGCTGCGGAGCCCCACCCACGCCACTACGCTGCCGAAGAAGTACCCCAAAAAGCCCTCGCCCCCTTCAGAACCCCTCCGTTCCCCTACCCTGAACGACAGTCTTCCCTATCGCAGGGATATGTTTCCTCTGGAAAGCAAACCACTCTCGCCGAAAGACGGCAACAAGTCCCGCCCCGCAGCCTTGGTACAGGTGGCGAAAGAAGCCTTGGAGCTCATGCGCGGTACGGCGGCATCAACGAGGCCCTGGCCGAGGGCACAATGGCCCAAATACCTGGTCCTGAGAGGACGGATTTCGTCTAGGATTCCGAATCCGCGTACTCTGAGGAAAGGGACTCGACGGCCTTGGTTAGCCCGTTGAGGATCCCACTTTCCAAGAAAAAACTCAGTCGGGATGCCCGTGAATGTCCTGTTCTCCAGGATTACTGCGAGTGGAAGCTCTCTCCACGAGGCGGAGATATCCGGGGATCAACCAGTGCCCCTGAGCAGCGCTACCCCATTTCTACGCAGGAGGTTGCTAGATCTTTAGAGAATCCTAGTACCGCGGCCATGGAATCACACAAAGTAACCTTGTACTCTCCACTGACGCCATTTTTCGCTGATCACAGCCACCCGACATCTAAGAAGGGAGAGAAGATCTTGTTCGGCCAGAACGGATGGCTTGAACGAACAGGGGAAACTCCCGAGAAGAAAAGAGACGTACAAAAGAAGAGCATTTTCGAGATTGTGAAGAAAATCGCGAAGGAAATGGTTAGTTAACCGCTTGAGATCATTCACCTTTACTTCTTCCTGCTAAATGGCTAGCATTTGATGCTATCTTCGACTGACATTGGTACCTATCAGACAACGTCAAATTCTAGATCTCACGAAGGGAGCGGGCAAAAAAAGACAAGCCACAACGTGGTGATCTCTCTCGATCCTCGGGAACAAAGCCTGCTTTATTGCGAACTCGAGTTCTATCTCAGCTGCGCTATGCATGGTTACATCACGGTCCAGCTCAACAATGGTCGTCTTGATATCGCCAAGCTGAAAAAGATTTCCGATGCTTGGTCCCAGAAAGGACGACCTAAGGTGGTAGGCTTTCGCTTTGATTTGGAAACGCAAATCGAGCTCATCCGTCTCCATATTCACGAGTTCCGATTTTACGGACAACGCCAAAACAGCCAAGCTGAAATAAGCGGACTTCTTCATACGATGAGGACCAACGCCAGGGCTATGGGTGTCCGCACTTACTGCCAGCCGGATGTAGTGATTGCCAAACAGCTCGTTGACGCCCAGTCTTTCTTCGACCTTCTAGGTGTTCCCGACGTCCAGCATATCGCCCTACAACACGTGGCGCAGTTCTTCAAGGTCATCGTCGAGAGGGAGCAGCACAACGCCAACCATCATGGAAATGACGAGAGACTAGCTGTCCCCGATATTGTCAATGCCCAGTGGGAGGGTCCTTCGAAGGAAATCCCGAAAAGTCGCCCGTAACCAAGAGGACCTAGGTTACAGGAGAACAACCGACTCCACGACACCCCTAGCTAGCCATCAGAAGGTTACATGGGACGGCCGCTCATCGGATGCAGACTCTTCCCAGGACGTTTCCCCCCCTTTTTTTCTTCTTTTTCACACCCGGGAAGCCAATCTCATTCACGCGTCTAACTGCTGTGGACCTCAGTCCTCACCCTTCGATCACTCAAGGCATTTAGTACACTCGTCTAAATGCCAGGGGACCAGTCGGGGATTAGATATAGGCCAAAATCATAAAATCGGACCTTTCAGCCACTATTCAAAGGAGAATAAAATGTGAACCTGAAAAGTAATCTGAGCAAGCGGAAGATGGCAAATAGCAATCCTCTTCAAACATGGCCCCTCTTCCTCGCCCTTCCTCGCCCTTCCTCACTGGTCCATTCCTGCTCTGTGACCCATCGTCTATCAAGATATCAGAAGTGTCGCGCTGGTGCGGGCTGATCTCTTTAACGCCGAGTTTTGTGGGCTGTGCCTTTGGTTTGTACTTAGATCCGTTGACCCAGGGAGGAGGAAGAGAACGCCCCTTGTTCAGTGTCAGTTGCCTCAAAAGCTTAGAGCGGAGGATCATCATCTGATGAGCTTTGCCGGGAGCCAAACAGATATCACCAGATGAGTGCAGTAAGAAGTAAACTAATGGCCATTATTCTCAGGGTCGACAGTACCTGAGGCCCACAGTAAAACCAACTCAACATTAATGGATTGGAAGATATTCACGAGTCCATCCAATAATGCCAAGAATTGACCGCATCCCTACTTCGTACTTGTGGCTCGCCTCTTGCACTTTGTACATACTTCATCGGTGCAATCCAGCAAGAGCAGATAATGGGAACAGGGAACTCCATCCCAGCAAAAGGCCTTTTAAATTGAATGTTTGATCTTGATTTTGCCCCACCATGATGACAAAGTCGAGCGCGAAGCTCAGCTAACAATAATTTGAATATTCCAACAACTGAAGTACTTCCGTACAACTTGGTGGCATTAACTAATACAATTGGAAAGAAACAATTGAGAGAGTTGGAACGGAACTTGGTTTGGCCCAGGGAACTGACCCACCCCACCTGTGCGGCTTTGGGCGGGGTCGAAGTCTTGGTGCCAAACGGGACCGTTGGAGGGAGCCACTGCCGCCACTCACCTCATTTGATGCTTGCTTTGCTTGCTGCGGAACCCCCCAACTTCAAAGCTCCCTAGAACCTGGACCAAACCCATTGGCGCCTCGAAGCATCTCAGCACCACAGCTCCATTGTGTCCATGGCACACACTTGCCGATATATTGAGAGCTCACTTGTTCGCTCCTCGACCACCCTCCCTTGCTTGTTAATTACAGAAAACTTCTGCTTCCGCCATCGCACTCCCACTGCCGCGCACGACACATCTCTATCGCGCCGCCATGACGGCAAATCTAGCGCTCAACTTTGTTACATTCAACCAGGATCATAGCTGCCTGGCAGTCGGTAAGATGGCCCCTAGCTATCGTGCTTTATCTTTCCCTTCGACCTGTATACGGGGCAGCTTCTACTGACATGGATTTCCGACCATCATAGGTACATCGAAAGGGTTCCGAATCTTTCATACTGATCCGTTTTCGAAAATATTCAGTAGTGACGATGGAAACATTGCCATCATCGAGATGCTCTTTTCCACGTCGCTTGTGGCGTTGATACTGTCCCCAAGGCACTTGATAATACAAAATACAAAGGTTGGTGACTGTCCGCTGGGTTGTTTTGTCTACCTCGCTCCCTACGTGTAACAGCTGCACTAACTCCCACTTAGAGGTCATCGGTAATCTGCGAGCTCACCTTTCCTTCCGCCGTCCTTGCCGTACGTCTGAATCGCAAACGGTTAGCCGTCGTCCTCGAAGATGAAATATACCTCTACGATATCTCAAACATGTCCCTTCTTTACACAATTCCCACCTCGCCCAACCCAACAGCGATCTGCTCCTTGTCTCCGTCCTCTCAGAACTGCTATCTTGCCTACCCCTTACCGAAACCTCGAGAAGATACGGGTGATAAAAGACCATCTCATGCGCCACCACTATCTACATATATTCCGCCTACCTCGGGCGAAGTTCTTGTCTTCGATACGCTGACGCTGAAAGCCGTAAACGTCATCGAGGCTCACAAGTCCCCACTGTGTTGCGTATCCCTCAACAGTGAAGGAACCCTGTTGGCAACCGCGAGCGAAATGGGGACCATCATACGCGTATTTTCAGTTCCCAAGGGCCAGAAATTGTACCAATTCCGCCGTGGAACGTATCCATCCACAATCTATAGCATGTCCTTCAACCCCACTTCCACTCTTCTCTGCGTTTCCTCAGTGTCAGATACTGTCCACATTTTCCGCTTGGCCAACGCTGCGACTTCCAGCTCTTCCTCAGCGGCCTCGCACGCCATCTCAGGTGCCTTGGAATCATCAAGTTCGTCGAGGAATGACCGATGGTCCCGACCACGCAGCCATGATGGCCCTGGAGACTCGCCAACAGGCAGTGCGGCTGGCTCCCCTGTCAGTGATGCGGCTGATATTCCAGCACCCACTAGCGGGAGAGGTGGCCCATCCGGAGGGGCGACGAGGAGGCAGAGCGGTTCGTTTAGCAGCATCTTACGAAGGTCTTCCCAGATTATGGGCCGCAGTGTAGCCGGCGTTGTTGGCTCATATCTCCCGCAAACCGTCACAGAAATGTGGGAGCCTCAGAGGGACTTTGCCTATATCAAGTTACCCAAGTCCTCGGCTAGCTCCTCTACTCATTCGCGAGCTACCACGTCTACGACGCAACCGGCTCCAACGGGGCCCCTGCGGAGCGTTGTGGCCATGAGGAGCAATAGCCCCGAGGTGATGGTTATCACTAGCGATGGTGGCTTTTATGTGTTCGAGATAGATATGGAAACCGGCGGAGAAGGGCGTCTAACCATGAAGTTCTCGTACGTTTCTTTTCGCTCCTGCCGCTTCCAATACTCACTTACTAATTTCAACTAGGGTCCTCGATGGCGATGACAAACTTGACACCCTATCGTACGGGTCGTAGTATTTAATGAAGACTTTATTCGCAGTCTCGACAGGGGAAACAGGGTGAAATGGTTTTGGTTTACGGAGTTGCCACCAGGAGTTTCGTTTATAATGGATTTATCTTCTCCTTTTTTTGTTCTTTGAAGAGTACGGGGTTCGGTTGACAACTGAAATTTATGGGGGAGGGCTGGCTTGACTTCATATCCTCATATAGTTAATACTACCCATTCGTCCTTCGCGGCCTCGGGGTGGTTTGCGAATGCTTCCTTCTCGACGGCTGCAGTACATACAACCCTCCGTAAGAATTCTCATCCATGATGCATAGCATAGAGGGAGTTCGTCATATGTAGCGTGTACGTTAGGCATGGCCTAACACTTCCAGATATATTCAATTAGGCATAGACGCTCGCGAGAGAAAAGACAATCCTAGCCTCCCTGGAGAAGAAAAGAAAGAAGGAAAAACGACATGCGCCAGCACTGTACCACTAAGTTGACATAGAAGAGAAGCTGATGAAAGGGCTGCACAACAAACGTAGTCTTATCAACCAATGCCCATCAAACCCAAAACATAACGTCGTTTCATCAAGATAATCGCATCGTTGTAACCATTCAACATACTTCATGAAAAGAAAAGGGAAGGAAAAAAAAAAAAAAAAAAAGGGGGGGTGACCATTTCAATCGCCGGATGCCATAACCTCGTACTCGTGTGCATCATCGGTTGGCGTAGGGTCGGTTCATGAGTGCGATCTCTCGAGCTATTTCCCCCCATTCCAGTTCACGCTGAAGTCCTGAGCCGCCGTCTTTCCGCGACTGTAGGGTCTCCTCCCACTTCAGCAGCTCGTAAGCGAATCGTAGGTGAGGTTGAATAATGACATTGAGTCGGCGGGCCCGCACAAAACAGTAGGCACGGGGGAAGGACAAGTCCAGGGTACGCATGACCTCGGCAATGCATATTGTCGCACTTCGGGACACCCCTACTCGGCAATGGACAAGAGTGGCTGTCCCATTGCGGCGCCCGCGATCTAGGTTTGAGGGTCGATCGTTAGATGTGATGGGATGAAATAGGGAGGCAGGGCTCTAGGCCGCGATTTGTAACTTACCAATAAACTCAAGGCATCGATCAAATACGTCGGTCAAGGGGTCGATTCCATTATCCTGGACACATTCAACCGTATAGAGATTGTCCATTCCCCACTTATCATGTTCGCCATCCTTCCACAAGGCTGTTTCTCCAACACTGAGAACCTGACCGATACCGAGGGCCCGGAGGAGGTCAGGGTTGCTTGCATGGCTAAGGTTTCCGAGGTACATGTAGTCGAGAATCCTGCTGGGTAAAGATCCATCCAGTCCGGTAAACCAAGGCGGTTCGGTCTTGACGAGTCCGGTTAGGTCGGCCAAACTTAACGATGAGCAGACTGGGGACTCTTGGAGTAGCCGCGCGGCAAGGGTCGAGAGAAGAGCTACATCGGCGGGATAGGCAAAGAAATTGCGCTTTTTCTCCGTATGCAGTGCCAGCCAGGCATCCGGAATAGGTCGCCCTGTACTATAGCTGAAATAGGCTATGGCCAACATGGTCGATTCGGTGTAACCATCGGCGCAGTGGAGAAGGATCTTCCGCTGCGGCACGTGGGCATGTTCCGCACCACTCTCGAAGTCGGCGTCCGCCTCTTCTTCGTCGTCAAACGCAGACCTCGATGAAGATATTGGCAAGATCCCATGTGCGAGGTGGTAAATCCATCTGCAAGTCTCAAGAATGCCGTCGGCCTCGGCGTGAGACCAAGTCGGCGGAAGGATGCTTCCAGATGATGGAAAGTCAAAATGCTTTCTATCCGAAGCTCCAGGGTCGCCTTCTGCAACGGCCCTCAGAGCTCCGGGATTGATATGTCCCAGATCGCTGCACTCGATTAGGATGTCGAACTCTTGCTCGTCTTCGGAAGAGGGGTAGGGGGTCGGCCCAACCCAGACGTTGTGGGATATTTCGCTCGCCTTCGACATACAGTACATTTCCGTCCTCTCTTGTACGAAGAAATCGACAATGTTTCCCGTTACGCCGCCTTCAGAGTCAATCGCGACGAACTTGTAATAATTTTCTTCAAATTCGCTGAACGGACAGGCGCATATGAAGGTATTATACTTCGGCAAGGCCTGCCCCGTGCATTCATGGGCATTTCGCCACCTATGCTGAGCTTCGGCAATACTCCAGCCGACCTTCATGACGGTAGCAATATCCTCTCCGTAAATGATGATATCTGATGTCATCGCCGCCTTTGCGGCTTGGATATGGAAATTGCGCACAGAGAAGCCCTCCCGAGGGTCGATATCGATAAACTCGGCGACAGAACCCGGCTGCATGAATTCGTCCGCGGAAATGGCCCCTTTGAGGCGGGAAATGGTCAGGTCACCATCCGCCTTGACCACTGTGACGCCCCGTAGGCACAAGGGTGTGGCACGGGAAGCATTATGGCGCGTGGTGAAGAATGCTTGTTGAATATGATTCTGTGGGTGGATGCCATGGAACCAAGGAAAGACATTTGCAGGGTCAGGTAAGGGCTGATGCGAAGAGTATTCCAATGATGCCGCAAGATCTCCAGCGCTTATAGTGTACAGGGAAAGGGCGCCGGACTCGATACGGCTAAAGCTATCAGGCGGGAAGAGTAAAGAAGTTTGCGAGGGGGAGGCAGATGAATTTGGTTCTAGTGATGGCGAGCGTGATCTCTGATGGCCAGTGATTTCTACGCTACACTCATCCCTGGTCGTGATAGAGCCGGGTGGGCAATATGGTATATGCTTGTTAGGCACCGTAACGGGGTTTGAAGATGCTGGGTCTGGGGGAGAGTGAGTCCGCCCGTCGAGACTGATGGATGGGGCAACAGAGCTGACTGCGGCGGACGTGGACCGATGCGGGGGAAGTGGTCTTGTGAGAGCAATCGTGGCCATTCTGGACGGCTACACCAGCAGGGTCGGAGGAGAGGAAGTTGGATATCGCAGAAGCCTAAGACCATAAGAGTGCGAGCCACCCAACGACACTTCAGGTTATCAATATCGACGATATAAAATATGAAGTTTGAGGGATCTCATTAGGCCTATAACGGACGGGAACTAGCGACAACTATTCCATGTGTCGGCAGCTAGATTTCTGATAGAAAATACGGAGGCCACGCGAGACCTACAAGAACGTCGAACGTCGAACGTCGGTTGTTTGGCGGCTCACGGGACACGCAAGGGGCAGGGCACGTCCGGTACACTGAGTGAAGTGTGAGGGGATGTAGAGGTGTCGGCTGGAGCAGTTTGCCATGCACGCGAAACACTGTTGATGGAACGACAAGCAAGATATTGTATGATGATTAAGCCATGGCAGACGACAGAACGGCAATTTGAAGGAGAATACGAAGTAAGAGAAAGGGTTGGCCTCTGGCCTCGCGCCTTATCACGAAGGAAGTGATATGGTGCAACTCTTGGTGATGATTGAAGCTCGTTGGTTCAATGTTGCAGTTCGAGCGGGGAAGGTAGATGTGCGAGACCCACACCGCCAGGCTAATAAGTAGTGTCCAAGTAGTGTAACTTTGCACTTGGCTTGTATGTAATACTCCGCACATGACTGAGATAGGGTACCCTATATGTATACTACACTACATATTTGCATATTGAGGTACCCGGCATACCGTTTGAGCACGAGTCAATCCTCGTGTACACTACATCTGTTGCTAGCTAAACTAGTACAGTTTATGTACATCAGTAGTGTGCTTCGTCCTCCAGCGTAGTCAATTAGCGCCTTTAATACAGCTGGTGATACTAGTGCCTGTCATGTACTAGTGCAGCTGCAGTGCTTGTACATACTCCGTACACTCGGACGATATGCCACGAATCTGAACTGTTGCTCATTTATAGTGGGAGCGGGACATGATCACTCAGTGGTCTTGGTGTGTATGCCATCAAGTCCAGGCGCCTGATATGGACATGATGGGCATCCTGCAAGGAGAAAAGTCCCCCATTGAGGTAGGTGTACGAAGTAGAGAGCGAGAGAATTAATGAGGGCTCCAATACTTTGTATTGTCGTTGGAGTTCTCAATCTTTTCATTGATCAATTTGTTGCTCCTGCATCGATTGATCCCTCTCCCTGCAATGTACCTCAGACTCCGGACTTCGTACCCCAATTGTCCCCACCAGGCACCAGCCAAGTATCGGATTACATAAGAACGGCAGGGTCATAGCTTGCATCTTTTGGACACTTCAAATTGTTCGACGTCATCGAGCAAGATTAACTTAACGTCGCGTCGTCTGGTCTATCATCAGCAGCGACTTGGAAACAACAGCCCTTAATCTTGCTACCTCCCATTATTAGTCGAATGGGGACTTCATAATCCAGTTGCTTCGAGTCCGCTCAAATCTACTTCCGTCGCTGACATGAACTGACACGTTTTGTTTGGACAAACCGAATTGCCCCATATCTATCTGCCTCCTCCAGCACCGCCCCGACCTTCATCTTCGACCGATGCGGCACACCTATTCTTCCTCGTGCCGACTGGCTCCAGCAAGTCACCCTCCAGCCGCATACGACGAAAACACCCCTCCCCCTGTCTTGGCCCGGTTCTTCTATTCATCGCACACATCTATCGACGATCTTGTTTCCTCGAGCAACCCGAGCCATTCTTTACCTGAAGCTAAACATACGAAGGGTGAACTTCAACCATTTTCGCTGGTGGACAACATTTCTCTTGAAAATTCATGGCTTTCGCTTATCAATGGATGCCACCGGCAAGCCCATGTCTCGGCAGAGGAATATCCAGCTCTAGACACCGGCTTAACAACTGCTCACGCCGAGACGCTTTCCCGCGTCGTTCAGTACCTAGCAGCCGCACACCGTGACAAACACGGAGTGAATCCCCGAGCACTCCGAGCAGTGAACCGGGGTGTCACTACCTCCGATGCAGCCGCCTCACCATCACCAATATGCTGTCCCGAATTATTCGACGATGTGGATAGTGAACTACGGGAAGCCTTTTGTCCGCTCCTAAGAAGAAGCCGCCACCAGCTCAGCCTTGGCAGTGTCATCCAAAAGATAATGATGAGCATGACAGCTCTCCAAGACAGCTCAGACTCTCGAAAACATCCGAGCACCTCAGCAAGCGACGCGAATCCCGCACCGCCAAATGATACCAGTGCTCAAAGATTCGAAATGCATGGCAAAGATACGTCTGGAGCTATGAAGGACAATTACCACACTACTTTGTCTACAGATCAGAGTGCTTATGGTTCTCGTCACTCTGTCAATGTGCTTGCCAGCTCACGAGGTATTTTGGCTGATGACGGGATATCAGGAACACCTTTTATGAGGGTCGGCAGCTCCGCATCCTTATCCAGCGGAACCTCCCCCGCAATTCCGAGCCGCAAAGAGCACCCAGTTAGTGATAGAAACGAAGCTGAAACTTCGTCAGCTAGACATTCTCAACTAGGTCCAGGCCGCGCTGTGTCCACGGCTCCTACTGAGACACTACGCCCCCTACATTCAGCTACAGAAGTTGTTGTTGGCTCTTCCAGATTACACACGGTATCCCTGCCTGCCCTCCAAATGAGGCCTATATACTGGTCGCCGATCAATGACAGAGCCGTGGTTATGCGAGCGACATGGTTCTATAGGTAAGCTGCATGGTACGTTACCCCATAAGACGTTTTCTTAAACTAACTACGGCATTAAGAGACACGATGCAACCAGTCCCGGTCGAAGTTGCGAACCATCTCGAGGCAGGCTACCAAGAGCTTCGACCCTGGACTGAAACCTGGGCGGACGAGTTGCGGTGCGCCGTGGAAGTAGGTCCCCTCGGCGAGGAAAAAATCTCGTACCGCCTCTGGTCATTGGAACCTTCGAAATCGGGGAAACAACCCTTGGGTAGACGGGTCTGGAATGTGCCCGACGACCCTTTCTGTGCAGCTCGATGCTTTAGGGGCGAAGCCGCCGCTGAAGGTGCTCAGGTACCACCGCAAGGCAGTCCGAACAATTCAGCAACATCACAAACACCTCGACGCTTTGCAAATTACCACGTGGTTTTCAAAGACGCCCGGCTGGCTTTTTTGCTTAAGCCTAGCCTCAAGCCATCGGCTTACTACGGACGACGGCCTGCCGCCAAAATCATAAAAGGGTCGACCGTGGGGATACCCGTTGTCAGAGGTTTTGATGTAGACGCGCAAGATCAACAGGGCACGCCTAAGCGCCCTGAGTCAATGGGCATTTCAAGTTCACCTGGTGCGACGGCATCTGAAACTACGGACTCGGGACCTTGCGCGGCCTGTGAATCAGACAAAGAGCAGGCTCGAGTTAACGACCTCGTGCTTGTAATACACGGCATTGGGCAAAAATTTGCGGAAAGGGTTGAAAGTTTCCATTTCACGCATGCCATCAATGCATTTCGACGTGCTGTTAACTTGGAGCTGAAAACCCCCATAGTCAAGGCGGTTTTGAGGGAGGATAGCACCGCCATTATGGTGCTCCCCGTAAATTGGCGTCAGAGCCTATCCTTCGAGGACGGAGGGCTCATGACCGAGGCTGACAGGACCGCCGAAGCACTGGCGGCCTTCGGGTTAAAAGATATCGAGCCGCCCACAATCCCGGCCGTGCGAAGCATGATCTCCGACGTCATGTTCGATATCCCCTTTTACATGTCACAGCATAAACCCAAGATGATAGGTGCCCTTGTAGCCGAGGCCAACCGAATTTACCGCCTTTGGTGTCAAAATAACCCCGGATTCGCAGATCATGGGCGTGTTCATCTCATTGCTCATTCCCTTGGCAGCGCAATGGCGCTTGACATTCTCTCGCGCCAACCGACCTACACTCCTAAACTGGACCCGTCCAGAACCGTGCCAGCTACCGACTTCTTCGAATTCGATACCACTAACCTATTCCTTGCCGGCAGTCCGGCCGCTTTCTTCCTCCTTTTGGAGAGAGGAGCCCTACTTCCCCGACGCGGCCGATTAAAGCCGGGAGCCAACCCCCATGATGCCACGGCAATGGATATCAATGGGGAGGCGGGATCGCTGGGGTGCATGGCTGTTGATAACATCTACAACATTCTGGCGAAGGAAGATCCAATCGCCTATCTGTTGAACGGCACTATTGACCCTGCGTATGCTACGAGTTTGCGGACTGCTTACGTTCCAAGCACCGCCAGCTCCCTCGTTGAGATGATGGGCAATGTCGTCCGTAACCTTGTCCCACTAAAACCATCCAAGGTCGACCTCACCGGTGTGTCCCAGGTGAAACCGCAGGTCGTCCGTTTGCCATCCCAACTTGAACTTGAAGTTCACGATTTTACGCGGGAGGAGGTCGCGGAGAAGAAGGCCTATCTCCTTAACGATAATGCGCAAATTGACTACTACCTTCACTCCGGCAGTGGGCCCCTGGAGATACAGTATCTGAACATGCTAGGCGCGCACAGCTCCTATTGGAGCCACAAAGATTTCGTCCGCATGCTCTGCGTGGAAATCGGGCGAAAGCCTGGCAGGGAGTATACCATTCCCGAAATGAGGGCCTGTAAAATCCCTCGGCAGCATCTCGAAGCCAATCCTTCCTAGGCGTTGGATAGAGGCGGACGCATAATCTAATCATGGAGAAGGTTCCTTCCGTTTACCTCCCATTATCTCTGTGTTAAGAGGACTAGACTAGCTTTACTAGCAAGCAGCCCACCCCTCCTACGAGGTATTGGCCACCAAATCGTCAGTCTATGATGGCTCTCTCCCGTGCTTAAATTAGAAGCCGTCAATCTCCATCAGGTCATCATCCAGCCCATCATCTATTCCGTATTCATCATCCAGCACCGTTGGCAGCTTCGGAGGAGCATTCGCCTGGGCTTCCAGCTCTCGTATCTTCTCCATCTCCATAGCTTCTTTGTGCTTCATCAAATCGTCGTATGTCCATGCACTTATCCCTTCCTGGTCCTTGGCACTGAACGGCTGTGCCATGCCCTTGAGGAACCTTCGGGCATTGCTCACCGCCATGTCTGTACTCAAGTTCACATCTGCCTCGAGGAGCCCTTGGTTGATCCACTTGGGCAGCTGAGCCCTCTTTTTCTGAAATCTGCGGTCAGCAAGCACCATGATCCCGTAATCATCCTTGCCTCGCAGGACACGACCAAGGCACTGCGCAGCATGTCGCATCGCGTCGAATGACAAGAAGTCATTCTCTCGAATGCGATAAGTCTCGCGCAGAAACTCGAGGCGCGCTTTAAGGATGCGTGACTCCGTGTACTGGAAAGGAACACCAATACAGAGGACGGCTCTCCCATATTGGTGGTCAAAGTCAATACCTTCAGAAACCTTTCCTCGCGCGACGCAAAGCAGGACAGCACCTCGGCCATTGCAGCAGGCTGTGCGGTATGTCTCTAACGCCAGAGAGGTTTCCTGAGCATCGGGTGTTTCTACTAAGATGAGTTTGTACTTCCAGATTTCGTCCAGAATTCCCATACCCTGCCACATGCTGATGATGGACTCCATATACAAATAGGAGGGAAAGAAAACCACCATCCCGTCTGGAGTTATTTTTGCAAACTCTGTGAGAAGCGTGCCATAGTTGCGCACAACCCCTGGTTCATTCCGGACCTGGAAGCCTGTGGATATGGATGCTTGATCGCTTCCCCGGGTGACGATCATCGGCAAGAAAGATCTCCTTGCAAGCGACATACTGTATGATTCCTGTACAACGGTAGAGAAATTGAGCATCCGTGGATACATTTCGAGCGGGGACATTGTGCCGGAGGTGATGATGACAGACCGAAACCTATCAAATACCGGTTTTATGGCGATCGCAGCATCCAGGCAAATGAAATGGAGAACCGGGTTTGGTATTTCCGCAGTGTCGGACTCGAACGGCTCGAGGATGAGAAGGAAACCCCTTTCGTATGTTGCTACGAGGGTGGCAAAGATGGCCACTTCTTGCAGGGGTTGGTAATCCTCGATATTTGTAAGTTCCAGGGTCCGTACGAGCGATGACAGTCTCTCGGCGCAAAACCGGAGCGGTTTCTTTTCAATAAAGGTATGCTCCTTGAGATGGGCCAGGAATGAAGGTGGGGTCTCCGAAATGACTTGTCGGACTTTCATCCGCGTCTGGGCATGGTCAGGAGGTGTTGTCTGTGGCACGTAAAAGTAGAAGTCAAAGCCTACCTTGAGGTATTCGATAAATCGCTTCAGAAATGCAACGAAATGTTCTGCTCTTCGGATATTTCCTGGCACAGCTTCCTGCAAAAGATCGTCCGGCAATGCTACCTCACGAGTTAGCTTCGAAGCACTCCGGAAACAAGAAGGGAAAAAAAAAAAAAAAAAAAAGATGGGGTGGGAAGCCCATACCCGGGTTGGCCATGAAAGCATCCTCTCTACGGGACTCCTCCACACCACGTAAGCCTTCGACCAGCCTTTCGTACTCATTTCGGAGCTTCTCCTGGTCTGTATCTTTCAGTTCAGCCACCCGGCGCTCCAGGTTGTGGGCTCCTCTGGTGGCTTTCCTGAGAGAGTCTTCAGTGATGTCTGTGCTAAGAGACTCGATGCAAACATTATCAATGTTGTGCGCCTCGTCGAAGACAACGATGCAGTCCTTCGAGAGCTCTCTAGATACACGCTCGGCGATCTTTGGATCCAGAAGATAGTGGTAAGAATAGATGATAACGTTGCAGTATTGCATCTAGCCCTGGTCCGTTAGTGGTTTACCCACGCGGGCGGGCTAGGCCGAGGCTACTCACCATGCGCCTCGCAGTGAAGTACGGGCACTGTTTGTGCTCCTCGCCGTACGTGAGTAGGGCATCGAGGGTCCACACGCCATTTGGAATCAAATTGTGTGGCTCGAGGAGATCGAGGTTCTACCCGCAGGTCAGTACGGTGGCCATGAAGTTTTAGCACAGTTCCATACATCATGGTAGATGCAAAGATCAACATCCTCTCCTCGGTCTTTCTTTTCTCTTACGAAGCCTGCTGTGAGGCTTCTGCAACGGGCATCCACGATCGCCCCACTCTTCTCCTTCTTTACAGATGGGTGAAGACATAAATTTTTCCGGCTTGTGAGGCCAAGGGCTCTAAATTCCTCAACTTCGCCCCGCTGCTCTGCGCGGTATTTCATTAAGGCTTTCAGCTCTGCCAAGGCTTTCTCGATCTCCGACGTCGTTCCTATACCAGCAAAAGGTCAGAGAATCTGCAGCAGAAGTTCAGATGTTCAGATACGTAGGATATACTAACGAGAGCAGTATATGATCTTGCGCTGCGATGGATAGTATTGCTGGTAGGCAATAAGCAGGGACAGGAGAGAGATGGTTTTCCCAGTGCCCGAGGGCATTTCAAGAACACAGTTGCCGCCTGTATCCAACGTTTCTGTATCTTACATTAGAACAGCATCGGGCGGCAAGCACAGGCCATCTACATACTTTTGAGATCGCACATATAGCTGGCATGGGGTGGAAGAGGCCGAGAGTTAGCATTATTGGAGAGCTTGCTCGGGCTGGTAGACACAGCCATCCCCGTTGCCGCATGGCGGAAAACGAAAGAAACTTACGCATACTGCTCTAGATCAGAAAGTTAGCCATGCTTGCGGTAACAACCGAGGAGTAAGATGGCAGACGTACCAGGATATATTCTCGGGTAGGGGAAGAGGACCTCGAGGTCCCTAAATCCCAAGTCAGCTCATATCGTGAACCGAAAAAACTTGACTGGTCCAAGGCAGGGAAATGAGGAGCACCAACTCAATGTTGAACTTCATGGTTCCATATGTCTACGAGAGTCGCCTGCCAATGGAGCGGGCACTCAAAACAGGCAGTCAAGTTGGGCAGAGGAAGGCAGCACAACCAGCTTCGACGACGCTGATTCGAAGGGAATTTATCTTGATCTATGAGAGCATTACTAACACTGCTGCGGGTTATTGTTTCCTCTATCCCCGGTTTTGGGGGAGGAAGATGCTCATATCATTTGACAACATAATACTTACGAACAGAGTACGAGCACTGAGGCGTGAAAAATATATCGAGGTTTCGGTACCTCTAGAGGGCGTGTTTCTTCGCATCTCCTTCTTGCAGCAAGAAGCTCACTAAAGTATAATTCCACCTAGAACCTTAGTCACCAAACAGTCGCGAGATCACGTGATATTGTCACAGAGCTTTTCTCGTCAATTTTTTTGGCAATTCGGCGATATTGCACACACACACCACACACTCCTTGGTAATAATGGTATAATTAACTGAGCAGCAGAAATAGATATGGATACGAATGTAGATTACTCTATTGTTTTGTCAGGCAGATCTTTGAAATGTTGGTGGGATGATTTCAGTAAATTGTGCTGGCTGTGCAAGCTCGCGTGTAACCATAACCAAGCTAATCCAGATGAAGCCAATTTTGTTCCAGTCTAAGCCTTGACTCTTAAGGTAGGTAGTGTCAATCCAAGGCGGAATCCAATAATCGACTTGCGTATGAACTCAATCCTCTGGGAGCCAGGCAAACTTGGCGAGGCAAGGCCAAATGCACAGGTACAAAGAACTAGATTATTGTACTGACAGCCTCTAATAATGACTTCGGGCGACTCGGACCTCGATTTCTTGGGCATCCAGAAAATCCAGATGGCTGTGTTTCCATGATCATTGATCAATGGCTGGATGTCGGCAAGCGCCCACCTGGCAAGAAATCGATTGAAATCCTGCAGGCTGCTGGTGTCACAAAACCTTCATGGCTGCATTAGTACATTGGCTAGGAAGCCTAAAGGTAACACAAGCCCCTCCTCCTGTACCAGAGGTACCGAGCCGGGGTGACGAAAGTCACTCGCTCGGGGGCTTTCCAAGTACCCAAGGCCCGAGAGTTAAGTTGTGCCACGCTGTCGCAGCCTTTTTCTGATATTTTTCTTCTTCTTCTTTTCGTTATTAGACCCTGCCCATGATCTTTGAGATGCAATTCACCTATATTCTATAAAATAGGAAATTGCTAGGTTGGCGAAACATGGGTTGGCTTTCATGCGGGAGGAAGGGGGGAGGGAGGGGGAACAAAGTTACTTCGTGCCAAGTTCGTATCAAAACATGGGATGGATGGAGATGGCCTGCGAAGTACGGAGTAGATGGGTGGCTTCTTTCTTCGCCATCACATTCGCTGTGATCCTCGAGCAATTGAACAATTTGAATTTCGGGCAGAAATCTGCGGGTCCAACCCACAATGGATGCATGCATCCCGCCTTCTGGACCGTCACTGGCTGGCGACAACTAGCGTGATGCCATGCGCCTAATTTCGTAAACTTACCACTCAGAAGAATCATACGCTGTTCGAGCCCGACCAATCGAGACGACACGGCTACGAGAGTAGCAATCAGAGACTGGGAACAGCAGTACATTACTGGGCATCAATCATCTTTTGTTCTCATTCGCTCATTTGAAAAGCTCGTGCTGTCAGTGAGGCCGTGCGAGCATTCCATATCAGAGAGTGGTAGTGATAGGGGTAGGGTGGGTGGAAGGGGGGGGAGAGGGCTCTGGTTGGAGTCGACTCTGACTCGAGCCATTTTCAAACGCGGTTGAGGACTCGGCCATCGCTTGGGGTGCACGGGTTGGGCGTTCCTCTTTGTATCCGGCGCTAGCGAAGATGATCACGTCCCGAAAAACCCGTGCTGTGTTTGACACTCGGTGGGACAAGGAGATCACTTCTTTGTCCCCACCTTTCAGGTCCTGTCTGTCCCACGGGACACATGACTGATTGAGGTTACAGCATGGCTGCGGCTGGGCGGTCGTGTAACTGTGTAAGCCTGTACGTCTCCTGGGAAGTAGGAGGGAGGCAGGCTCTCTTGAGAGTCCATCTTCGTGGGAACGCGGCACGCCATTGACGAATGCCTAGATTCTTCCCCATCTCCATGCCACCATGGTCAGCCCGCATGCCGCCAGGCCCAGCATCTGCACCGCTAAACCACACCAAGACCCATGTCAAGACGAATCCTTCACGCACACTTTAAACCTGCCCCACGGCTCATCTCAAATAGAGCCCTTTGCTCCCGGTTCAGCCCTCAGACACCTCCGTCATGCCTAGAAATTATCAGACGGTGTGTGCTAAGCACCCCTTGCCATGTTCAGTCTACTCTTCATATGTTAGCCAGAGATCCTCCATGGCGAAAAGATATTGAAGGCGCAGTCAACTGCCTTTCTATGGCGCAGAAAGGGGAAAGGCCACGCGGTGAAGGAGGGGGATACCGAGTATCATCGGGAGTATCTCGTCCCGTGGCGTGTACATGTTATATTGCGGGCTCAAATTCGCTTTATATGGCATCAACTCAGCTGCCTGATGTAGTTCTCTTTCCCCTGTCCGCCTAAGGTGGGTGCGACAGAATCCGCCTTGATGAGGGGCCCAATCGCTGTTGTTCACGGTCCCTCCACAGTCCGCCTCACTCTCGGTCCAATAATTACCGCCCCTAGACACTGTTACGTTACTAACACCGGTCGTGGGAATGGATGTCTGGCCCCGATATCTCCATGCTGCGGAGTGAAAGCTGGGCCCTTGCTCGTCCTTATTTAACCCGCATATTTCGGAGCACAGAGCGCTCTATAAGTCTTCCACAAAGCTCAGAGCTCCGAATCTTCTCGCACTCGTTCAGTTCTGGGATTGTGGTAAACGGCGAAAACCACACTCCATGACCAGAGCGACATCTTGCGTCGCTGTGGCCCTCAGTACCTTTACCCCGTCCTCGACGAGCAAGTGTCAGTTGGATTGCCCCTTCACGTAAAGGTTAGGTTACCTATTCATAAAAACATAGAGGTATAGCGGATCGGAATACCTTAGAGACTACATACCTGCATACACTTATGCTCCAACCTGGTTATCTGGTTGGCTAACTCGGCACTTGGTCACAATCTGGCTTTCAAACTCGACACCGCGGATTGGGGACTTCGATGTCAACCCAGTCACTGGAGGCACCAGACTGCTCCGCGATGAACCTCTCAACTCTGCCTCCTACGAGGTCTCTAATTGTACTACTACCTCCGCCGCCTCCACCACCTCCACCACCACTGCAACAACACAACCCTCCCTATCGGTATCCCTCGCCTGTACTTCTCGGTCAACCACGCAGGCCAAGCGAAGGGGAGATATCGTGCTCGCGGCCCGGCTCATTATACTCTCCTATGTCTGGTAACAGGTTAGAACCTAGTGAACCCAGTTGGGGGACACCAGCCGTGATTGAGGCCTCCCCTTCCTCTCCCTCGAGTGTTGTTGCGAATAGCTACGACTCCTTTTCCGATTTCGAGTCTCTAATTCCGCCACTGTATGAATCCGGGCCGTCCCCGGTAGCCTCCTCCCATGGGCCGGTAGCACCGAACTCCCCCGACCCTCAGGGAACAGCTAAACTGATTCATTCCCCATCGTCTTTTTCATCTCTACCTGGTGCATCGTTCGATTGCCGGCCATCGGAGTCGGCTCGTCGAGAACGATTGAGATCGCACACACCAGGGCCATTTCCTTTCCAGGAAATAGCCCGTCGCCAGCCTCCTAGACCTACACAAACGGCACTCGTTTCCGGTCAAACGCCATATTTCACAGGGCCTGCTGAGTTTCTAAACGGCTCACAGCAGCTGCCTTGGATGGGGAAATTTGGCTCTGGGCCACATGGTGAGAGTATTTCGGAGGAAGCGATGTCTCTTATTTATGGCAGCAAATCTCGAAGCGACCGCCCCCGAAGGGCTCCTAGGAGACTCACGACTAAGGAAGATGCCAATTTCCAATGCGAGGTCAAAGGGTGTGGCAAGCTCTTCAGTCGAAGCTACAATTTCAAGGCTCACATGGAGACGCACGACGAAAAACGAGAGTATCCGTTTCCATGCCTAGAGAAAGGTTGTTCCAAGAAGTTTGTGCGGAAGACAGACCTTCATCGGCATCACCAAAGTGTACATACCAAGGAGCGACATCACAAGTGCGACTACTGTGGTCGTCTCTTTGCCAGGAAGGATACTTTAAGACGGTAGGCGCTCATTGTGCTAAGATTCCGGCGCGGGCTTCAGTGAACGAAAAGCTAATGATCCTAACTTGCTCCAGGCACATGGATGACGGTTGTGCGAAACGGTTCGACATAGGGACTTTGGACCTGCGCGCCGAGGGCTTCGACGGGGGAACCTTTCTCTGTGGTAGACACCTTGACGGTCCGGGTCCCCCTCCATCGACCATTCCCTTCCCTAGTATGATGCCGCTCATACCGCATGCGGCGCCATCGTTTGATAGGACTGTTCTATACCCGTTTTCACATCCCCCTCCTACTCATGGCATTCCCCCCAGTGGCCGGACATGAGGATGCGACCATGTTTCATGCTCCAGCCCTCTCTCCACAAAATTGTGCAGCGAACCCACAACCGAGGAGAGTCCGGATCCCTTGCTAGTGGCGTTAAGCTACAAGCAAGAGTCCAATCTGATAAAAAAAGGAGTTAGGTAGACTATGATACGCTGTGCAACTGGCATAAAAAGCCAGGATGGGATGGATGATCAAGACCGAGACCAATCACATCTCCATAAGACAATGGGCAGACAGAGTGGCTCTGTATTTTATCCCGCAATGCTCCCGCACCTAGAAACATACATTTGATCGCTTCCCGCATAGCCTGGAGCTAGCGTACCTTGGGAAAACGCTATCCAGCCCACATCTGAGCAGAAGCCCGAGATCTCAACCCACCCTGTGGCTGATGGGGTCTAGGAAGAATACATAAGAGTCGATACACGTATCTTGACATCGAAAAATAAAATGAACAGACTAGTACAATTGCAGCCTACGAGCTACTACTTCCTTTTCTTAACAAGCCAGAGTACGACGACGACCGAAAACGTAGCCAGACATCCGACAACTAGCTGGCCACACCCCCGTGGCAGGTGGGAGCCATTCCAAGCACGTCAAACGAACCAGTTCCAACTTTGCCGAGTTTTCCCACGACAATCCTGCCACTTGGAGTGGTCAGATTATCCCAATCACCTTCTATTAATGCATCCCGTAGGAAGGCAACGGTTGTCTCAAAACTCATTTTGGTGAATGGACTGATATTGCCAGCCAAGCCCAGACGGTTGAAAGGCGTGAACTCTCCATTCCTCGTCATGTAGTCTGCGATTAAGTTGAGATGCCGATTGTCAACGGCGATGTTATGAGAGTGGAAAACGCCTCGTAATTCTCTGATGATGTTGTTGCGGCACGCTTCCACGCCATATTCCTCCAGTGTGGTGGCGATATCGTTTGTGACGATGCGGTCGACGTCCACAAACTCGGGGAACTCCCAAATAGCGCGCAAATTTACCCCAGAGGTATGAATGACAGGTATTTTACTGCCGTCTTCTGCCTTCTCGTCGGCGACGAATGTGCAGTCTCCGAGACCCGGCACCTGCTGTATCACGGATCTCTTCACAGCGTCCCGTACCAGATTGACCATCAGTAATTTTGGTGTTTCCACATTATATTCCGCAGTAAATTCAACAGTGAAGGAAGCCTGCCGGCCATTGGGAATGTCGTATCGGAACTGGGTGATATTTCCATGCTTCGACCGAAGGCGGCTGAGATATTGTGGACTTTGGTCCCATGACGTGGCTTTTTTCCCCTCGTTCGAAAGCTGAGTCCCCTGGGCTGCGTCGTCGTCACTCTCTTCTTCATCGATACGTGCGGCGGGCTCATTAAGATTCCGATTCTCGTTAAAATCATCTTCGTCAATTGGCGACGCTTCTCTTGCCATCCGCTTCTGGATCAAATCATCTTCATCATCGTTCGGCCCGTATGATACGGTTTGGGTACGGTTCTCTCGGTTCTTGGCACTCGTCGTATCTCCATCAGCAGCATCATCGTCGTCGCCGTCATCACCCATAGCCGGTCGTGACATGCCCGAGGCCTGCGATAATTTTAGGATTCCTGATCGGATGCCGACAACGGGTGTGGCCGAGCTTCCTTGGCCGCCTCGTTTCTTGATCTCCTTCCGAATAACCGAAAGGAGGGTAGGTATGAGGACGTTCTCAACAGTCGACAAGACGGCGGAAGGATCGATGCCGTATGTCCGCCGAATCTCTTGCATGGGGAAGAACTGCAGCCGAACTCTATAGAGCTTGGCCAATCCATGATTATCGCTTTGGCCAACGGTCTCAATAACTCTGGCCGTATCAATAACATGCGAGAGAGGCAGAATACTGATAGACTTCGAGAACAACTGGCCTTCTTCTGGTGACAGGCCGCTGTTTACGAGCAAAGTCATACTCGGCGTGGAGATGTTCTTAGCTGCAGTCATGAGGATTTCCCGCAGTCTCGGAATACCCAGTGTGACGTTCTTAGCTGAGTGCCCTGCCAAGTGGAAGGTGTTTAGGGTCATCTGAGTAGATGGTTCCCCAATAGACTGGCCAGCAACTATCCCCACAGCCTCCCCGGGTTCCACGAGTGAGCGCATGAACTTTGTTGCTAGAAGCATTTCTGCAGTCTTGCGGGTTGGCTTGAGAACGGCGGAAGGGGTGCCCGTTTCATCTTGCGCGCTACGGACGACATTGTCCTTATTCTCAGACAGGTACGATGTCATCGCGTCAAAAAAGCTCTCGGAAGTGGCGAATAGGGTCCGAGCTGGGTTGAATAAAGAGTTCACGGGATCCTTAACCGAATGACTGCCCCGTTTGGCATGCTTGATGGCACTCTTCATATGCTTTATAACCTCACCCTTCCTGGCGGCAAGATTCCTATTTCCGTCCGCGCCGAAGTGGAGCTGAGATGCTTGAGATTTGATGTTGCGAAGAACAAACTCGAAATTTCCGAGGTATTCTTGCTTCGTAATATCAAGACCATCTTCTCCGTAGAGGAACTGTACAAGAGTTCCATCTGAGTCGCGGACAGTCGTGTCGTAGGCGACGAGGAGGCCTTCCATGCCCTTGATAATACATCGCTGAAGGTAGCCGGAACGCGAGGTCTTGACAGCGGTGTCGATAAGACCTTCTCTTCCGGCCATCAAATGGAAAAAGTACTCCTGAGGGCGAACTCCAGTCAAGAATCTATTCACGATGTATCCTCCAGCCCTCAGGTTCGTGTCGAAAGACTTGAAGCAAGGAAGAGACCTCCCGTTAACCATTAGGGGAACTCTACGTCCTTCGAGAACTTGCTGGCCAAGATTGACTGAAATTTGGTTGGCGTTAACCTGGCTACCTTTGGCACCGGAGATGGTCATCGCCTGCATGTGGTTTTTGGGGAAGGGCTTCTCTAGCCCAACTGGGAGACACTTGGCCGTGACGGCGGAAGAAAGTTTGGCTGCGTTCCCGTTCATGAGCATATCAAGGTTCTCTTGTTTCGTATCGTCTCTCATTACCTCCTCAAGTCGTCTCATGAGCACGGGATCCGTAGGGGAAGGAGTTTGATCTTTCATGCCGACATAATCTGCCGCCACTTTGAGACCGATGTATTGTGATTCTTCCAATTTCTCGCCGCGCGACTGCTCTCCCTTTGGCGTGAGAGTAAGGTCATCCATACCGCAAGTGAAGGCGCGCATGTGTAGAGTGCGGGTAAGAAGTCTGCCCATGCTACTTAGGAGCTTGCCGGCAATGGTTGGGCCGTAGACTTCGTGCACGGAGTGGATAAATCCCCCGGACGACGGACCTAGCTGAGACTTGTCAAGAATCCCGCTGATGAATACGCCATCGTCAAAAATAACCGATTCCTCTTCGACTCCGGCTGGGCCCCAGGCGGATCCGTTGATTTTTGAGCCACCTTTCATCCAAAGACCTCCGCAGCTAGGCGGGGTTATGTTGAGCAGTACCGTGGAAATGATTTGCTTCCCAGTCCATAGCGGCTTGGGTTTCAAAATGGCAGGCGGAACGAGCTCAATCCTATCTCGGAGAATGTGGCCGCTTTCGGGGCGGAGTGCGCTGTATACTAGCTGGTAATAATCACCCCTGTCGACAAAGGTATCCTTGCTGCAAAGCGCAACTGAGATTGACAGGTGGTCTTGGATCAATCCTCGAAGCGGACTTCCCTGGGTACCCGAGAGATACTGGTGGTCGGTGTCAGCCAATTGAAGTGCCTCTGCCCGAGCTACCTCGTTCTGTGGGAAGTGCATGTTCATCTCGTCACCATCAAAGTCGGCATTGTATGTATTGCAGTTCGCATAGTGCATTCGGATGGTTTTCTCGCCCGGTAACACGCGAACTCGATGCCCCATGATGGACGGTTTGTGAAGAGTTGGCTGCCGGTTCATCAATACGACATCCCCATTAGCAAGGTGTCGATGCACTTTTTTATTCTTCACTCCTCCACTGTTTATCGTGCTTGGCGTCAAAAGCTGATGGGCCAAAGACTCTCGCTCCTCGGCGGTCTTCCACCTGAGGTTCAAGATTTGTCCAGCTTCATTTTCAAGGGCCGAGGCACCGGGCCATTTTTCTGTCCCATTAATCACGGCTTGGGCCAGCTCCCTGACATTGTGACTTGTCACAGGCTCAGGATAGGTTAGCCTGGTAGCGAACACCGGGGGTACTCCAATTTCGTTCGTGTCAATGTTGGGATCTGGCGATATGACACTCCTCGCAGCGTAATTGACTCTCTTTCCCATCATATTCTTTCGGAACAAGCCTTCCTTCTTCTCCAGTTTTTGTTTGATTCCATCTTCGACCCTCTGAGCGGCTAGCCCCTGCACAGGACTCTTTGTCTTGTCAATCAGGCAGTTCACAGAGTCTTGTAGTTCTGTCCACGCTTGATGGAGGGACGCGAGCGTGTTTTTTCGGCGCCGTTCCCCGGGCATCGCAGCAGACTCGTCGCGGAGATCGCGGTGAACTTGGACAACCCGCTCAGAGCTTCTTAAAATGTTCTTGTAAAGAGCGTTCTGCTGAGCCTCACTTATTCGATCTTGACCCATCCGTGCTTCGGGTCGGAATCTATTCGGCGGCACCAGGACAGCCTGCAGGAAGAACATCTCGGCCGTAACTTTGACCGCGGATTTACCCACCGCACGACCATTATACAAAAGCCTCATGATATCCTGCTCTCTCTCGAAGAGAAGATCAAGTCTTGCACGAACTTCCATAGAATCCAGGTAGCGCTGTGCCTCAGTGGTCTCGTGAAGTTGCGTCATGGGGGTGTCTATAATCTCGTCGTCGGCACCATCTAAGCTATCGGAGCGGGGACTCAAGCCCGTGTCAAACACACCCTCGGCCATGCCGGTCTTGTCCGGGTTAGCTTTACGGAGGGCTGCCATGGCATCCATCGCCCTCAAGTTTTTGATCGCCATCAACTCCCTGTCCTTTGCCGATAACGCCTTCTCGAAAATTTTGACAAATCGGTCCTTGCGATAGGCAGGGCTAATGCCCTGACATGTGGCACACCTCCTAGCTTTGACAATGTCGGCCAGAAACTGTTTAATCAAGGACCTTCGCATTTGGGTAGCACCTTCATGCTTTACGGGATCGTTGCCGCGCCGTTTTGCATGCCGCAGGGCATGGCTCACGAAGCATTCTCTGGACTTGATCGCAGAGTCTGTGAAAGGGTTACCCTCCTCCTCGGCTTCGCCAGAAGAGTAGTCCGAGCCGCGGTCGATGCCGAGAACATCCTCCCCAAGGGCATCAATCGATGCAGCCTCGTTGAGCAGGCCGTATTGCAAGAGCCGAAATTTGCAAATATAAGCGTGCACATCCTTCCTGCTCATTCTAAAGCCGCGACAGTAAATGCATTGAGCTCGCAAAAGCCGGAGGACCTGATCCATGAAAACGGGGTGGTAGACTGGTACAGGGAGCTCGATATGACCGGGGTGACCAGGACATTGTGCATTTCGAAGATGGCAAGTATCGCAACTATATACAGTACTGTTAGGACACAATATCGCGAAGCTAGAGGAAAATAAACCCACGGCAGGTCGCCCCACGCTCCGAGGGCGGGATCATAGAGGCCATCGGGAACAGGCAGCATCAAGCTGTCGAAAGTGTTGTCATTCTGGATACGCTTTACGGAAACTGCTCGTATCTCGTCGGTAGAAATGAATTCGAAATCGACCCTGTCAATGGCGTCCGCCACAGGGACTGATATATTCATCTTGGCATAAGCGCTCTCGGTTTTCCGTGGGGCAGGGAGTCTCAGTCTCACAACATGGGTTCTCGAATGCGCTTCTTCGGTAACTTGCGAGTTAATTCACAGGAAAAAAAATTCATGGCAAAAAAATTTGAGCGGTGACAGAGGGCAAAATCTTGGTCCCGCAGCCAAGACCACCAAGCGAAGATATTTGATGCTGGCTTCCTCACGTGATGGTACCTACGTGAACTTATGTAATCTAATTGACATCTCCCTCAGCAGGCTTGAGAGGAACAACCATTGCTCGGGCTTTGCTTCGCCGCCCCAGGCGTTTATTTCAGCAAAGCAGGGTCAACAAACAAACGTCAACACATCAACTTCCGTGGGACAATAACGAATCACCTTCTAAACATGGATCGCCACCACGCGCAGGGCAACCTCGGCCCTCGTCCAGACTCGTCGACTCGAATTAATAAGATGGAATCGGCGGCAGACAAGATGGCAGCGCTCAAAGCAAGAGTCGCAGCAGCAATCGGTAGCAGCAAGGCGAAGGGTGGTCTAAACGTCGGGCTTCACCCAGCACTTGAGGATTTGGGAACCTGGAAGGCACCAGCAAGGGCATCAAGTCTCGTTCAATCGCCACATCGTCCACATCGACAAGATTCTGCAAACGATAGGCCCGAGCCTGGAAGAGACGCTCACACCCCTTCCATACAGCGACCTACGAGCACGCAACACAATCCATACTATGACGAATCGCAAGAGAGCCAGACCGTGAGGTCGAGGCAGCCCAGACAGTTAATATTCAATCAGAAGGGCAAGTTTATACAACAAGCGAATGCGCTACGTCGCCAGGCAGCTCTCGAGGCCATGAAGAAACGCATCGCCGAGCAAACTCGGAGGGCAGGTATTGATGATGAGTTGGATGTGGAGAAAAATTTCGCCCCCGAAGACCCTCCTGACATCGAGTGGTGGGATGAAGGCCTTGTGACTGAGAAAAATTATTCAAGCATCAATGGTTCTGCAGGCACAAAGGTTCGGGCTACCGATAGCATTGTCACGGAGTTTATTCAGCATCCAGTCGCCATCGATCCCCCCCAAGACCAGAACATACCACCTCCGAAACCTATGTACCTCACAAGCAAGGAGCAGAAGAAGATGCGGCGTCAGCGAAGAATGGCCGATCTGAAAGAGAGACAGGCCAAGGAAAAGCTAGGCCTCATCCCAGCCCCGCCTCCCAAGGTTAAGAAGGCCAACCTCATGCGTGTTCTCGGAGAAGAAGCCGTGAAGGATCCCACCGCGGTGGAAGCACGGGTTAATCGAGAGATTCTGGAGCGGAAACAGAAGCATCTTCAGGTTAACGAAGAGCGGAAATTGACAAAAGACCAGAGACACGAGAAAATCGCAGCGAGCCACGAGAGGGATGCCGCGAAAGGAATTCACCTGGTGGTTTTCAGGATCAAGAGCCTTGCCAACGGTCAACACCGATTCAAGATAAGCAAGAACGCCGAGCAATTGGCACTGACCGGAATCTGCATTATGCACCCAACTTTTAATCTCGTCATTGCCGAAGGAGGAGAGCAGGGCATTCGACAATATCGCAAGTTGATGGTCAACCGCATCGACTGGACAGAGAATGCCCCATCCCGTCTGCCGGTGAACCAACAAAACACACCCCGTTCCTGGCTCCAGGCAGAAGACGAGCAAGGTGTCCTCAAAGATCTTTCCTCCAACGACTTGAAGATTGTATTTGAAGGCCAGGTCAAGGCTAGGGCGTTCAAGAAATGGGGTAGCAAGGTTTGCGAAACGGACGCTGAAGTGAGGGAGCTTCTAGGTCGTTACAAGATGGACAACTTTTGGTCGCTTGCAAAGAGTGTAGGGTAGTAAAAACAAACATACATGGATAGCCTGGCGAATTACCGAAGCCGCACGGGTGCTAGAAACCACGACACGCGTCGAAGGCTTTCGGTGTAAACATAATATTCCCAACTTTGTACATTATGCACGCGGTCGCGCCCGTCTCGCCACTACGCTAGACGCTTCTGCGGTCACAAACACGAATAGACACCCAGCAATTTACAGCAGGCACGGCGGAATTTGTGAACAATTTGATCGAACGGCTTTTATTTGAGCCTAATTATAATGTACAACCAGCCCTTGTGAAATCAACGCGTCTAACGCCAGATACCCATAACCGACCACACGGTGCCCTCGTGATGAAGCATGTCAAAAAAAACAATCATGAACCAATGACAGGATCGCTACCTGTCGCCAAGGGAAAACATCTCAAATCTAGTTGCGCTCTCCGCGGAGGCGGCGGGCAAGTTGAATGTCCTTCTGTAAAGGGGTTAGAACAGACCGATGACGCGCGTATTGGGTAGAATAACTTACGGATTGGATAGTAACACGCTTCGCGTGGATGGCGCACAGGTTGGTGTCCTCGAAAAGGGAGACAAGGTAGGACTCGACGGACTCCTGGAGGGCGCCGATGGCCGACGACTGGAATCGAAGATCGGACTTGAAGTCCTGAGCAATCTCACGAACGAGACGCTGGAAGGGGAGCTTTCGGATGAGAAGCTCGGTCGACTTCTGGTATCGACGAATCTCACGAAGAGCGACGGTACCGGGCTTGTATCGGTGAGGCTTCTTGACACCGCCGGTGGAAGGGGCGGACTTGCGAGCAGCCTTGGAGGCGAGCTGCTTTCGGGGAGCCTTGCCACCAGTGGACTTACGGGCGCTAAAAGTCGGACAGATGTTAGAAAAATGAAACAATAAATGCTGCATCCGATGAAACTCACGTTTGCTTGGTGCGGGCCATTGTAAATGTGATGGAATATGGTTGTTTTGATGGTTTTTTGTGATGGAACCGTCTGTTTGGATGAGTGATGGAGACTCTGTTGTTGTTAGAGAAGAAGAAATAAAGGTTCCAGATTGGGGGGTGAGATGGTATTTGTAGGTGGCTGATGAGTCAGGTGGGGTTGGCTGATTGAGATTCTGTACGTCCAGGCAGGGGTTAAATGTGCATTCTTGACTTCCCAAAAAAATCTTTCCCCATTCGGCTATTCCTTATTTTTTATTTGTTGCCTGCGCCACCCGTATCGATTTGATGATTGGTCAAGGCTTCCCACATCTTGATCGATGGATAATCCACTTGCTACGCGCTAGATTTGACGCGAATTATTCCAAACAAAGTCCCGAATCCTCCACCCCACATTAACTCGCGGAAATGGATGCAGGTCACTTGGAATGGAGAAGGTTGGGCAGACGCGGAACGCGTCATGATAATAATGAGACCTCTCACAGTGGTTTCGACGCATTTACGAATACATTACGTTTGCACAAAGGTAATAATAGACTGCAGAGAGGCATCCTATCTAAGAAATTCGTATGGTGAGGAAACCCTTGGCGATGCAACAGATTAGAGTGAGGAAAATAAACCTCATACAGCAGCTAGCAAGCATACTATTTCCTGGAGCTACTTCTACATTGAAAGAGAGTATTTCTCTATCCACGACCAATAAGGAAGTATTAATTTGCCGAGGTGAAATAGATATTTGTACGAAGTAAGACAAGATATACAACGAGGAAGTACTTCATGCACGAAGCACTCTTTTCTCGAGTACTTTCCTTCGTCGTAAACAAGTCTGAAGAGGAGTAATACGTCAAACTGTTGGATTAAAGATACCGTGTGGTCTGTGCGGAGAAGGTACGTACTTCGTGCTTTCTCTCATGGGCTGTGAGTGATGAACATTTTCCAGCACCAAAAAAGGTGGGTCGGGCTGGCTTTCGCGGTGATTGAGTGTCGCCCTCATTCGGTTTTTAAAGGTTCCCCACCTCCTCTTCACGCGTTCCCAGCCTCACAACCTAAACTAGACTTTATCGTCAAATTCGGAGAGCCAATTTATCATCACCTCCTACAATTTCACCCGTTCCAAATACCCTTCAACAACATCTAAAACAATGAGCGGACGTAAGTTTACATGAAGCCTTCCTTCAGTTTAATATCAGCTACTAAACCGTCCCCAGGCGGAAAGGGCGGAAAGGGCCTCGGCAAGGGTGGTGCCAAGCGCCACCGAAAGATTCTTCGAGACAACATTCAGGGTATTACGAAGCCCGCCATCAGGCGTCTTGCCCGTCGAGGTGGCGTAAAGCGTATCTCTGCCAGTATGTGTTGTCATGCCTCTGCTTCCACGTTACTCCCCTGCTAACCGCCTCAAGTGATCTATGAGGAGACGCGTGGCGTCCTGAAGTCTTTCCTCGAGGGCGTTATCCGCGATGCAGTCACGTATACCGAGCACGCGAAGCGGAAGACGGTAACGTCTCTCGACGTTGTCTACGCCCTCAAGCGACAGGGACGTACGCTCTACGGTTTCGGCGGCTAATTTTTTTGCCTCGATTGGTTTTCTTGTCAATGTTCTCCTGTCTGGTGGTTTAGCACTGGTTTGGCGATTGCATTCAATGTTACGAATGATTACGGGTTCGGATTTTGTTTCGTCTGGTTAAATGTATTATACACATGGGATAGGGGAATGGGGTTCAAACGGAGATTTCAATTTTAATTCAAGTTGCATCAATGATCACTTGGTCTGTCATGGAGCACGATCTCGGATTGACATTTTGGCGGGCACCTGTGTAGCGGATCCCACGTGTGAACATAATGTTGCTGCGAGAAACATGCGTCCTTTAGAAAAGGGGATGTGGCCAGGCAACGAAACAGACACTTGGTGTTATTTTTTTATTATTTTTATTATTGGGCTATTGTCGTTATTATTATTAGATGGACCTCGGGGCCGAATCGCGAGTCGCTCTCGCCGGCTTGAGCATCATTTTGACTAGGAACAATTTGAAATTTCGAGCTGCGGGCGAGGCCTTTGCAAGGATGATAAAAGCTGAAAACGTGACGCACACAAGTTGATGGGTTTTCGGGTTGGACTGAAAACAGCAAAACTGCATCAATGGTAGAGTGGCTGTGCGCATACCTTCGTAGATTACTTAGTTACCCATCAATTACGCAGCTGGAATATGTCGGTTGAAGGCGATTTTACTGGCTGTCGGGCAGTGTTCCTGACCCAAGGAGCTGGATCCGGCGTTAGAAGTGAAAAGAACAAAAAGAAGGAGGAAATTTTTTAAAGGAGAAAAGAAAGAAGCATTATTTAGGGGAAAAGTCCGGGGACAACCGCTTTCGGTGCTCTTCTTGACAGGTTCAATGGGCGTCGGCTGCATTGATGTCAAGGGAAGCCGGAGGACTCCGATCGGCCCCACCGAACCTCGGTCCCAACATGGAAGAGTCGTACCTGACTCATAGCATGGTGGTACCATAGAACAATCGCAACGGTCACACGAGTGACTCGCACCATGCAAACTCTGCTGTCAAGCCACGTTCGTCAGCGGAAGAAATTTTCGTCTTCTCACATTTTCTCGCACTCTGCCGGCGGAAGCTCGCCATGCCGGCATCTAGCGACGGATTGATCAATTGACAGATGTACTTGTAGTTTAAATTTCCGGAAATCGAGCGTTGCGCTGCACATCCTGCTGAAAACTGTTTGCGCGACGGAGACATCCGCAATCAGGAGGATATCGGTCAATTTATGGTCATGAGTTCTCGTTTTACTTCTCAACTTACCAGCAATAATTATATTGGGTAGAAACGGCTAAAGTCCTCCGGGTTCTGGTTCACTCTTTTTAAAGGGGGCGCATGACGAAGAGTTGACGCGAAGCGAAGGGTTGGGAAAGACAAAGAAAGCCATCGACAATGAGAGAGGGTGGTGGAATGGTCTCTCCAAACCCGAGCAGAAGCTGGTGTCATGGGCGGTAATGCTCGTGCGCCAAGCGAGGGTCCTTGGAGGGTCTTGGTAGTCTATGCGTACAAGTACACTACGGAGTGCTGAGCAGATCGCCGCCTTATTTGTGGGGTCGGCATTAATAATTGATTGGTGCGCCGAAAGTATCGGAACCTCCGTCGACGTCAACGCCAGGCCTCCGTAAGCATTTGACTAGCCCTGAGCTAGCCGAGAGCCTACAATTGTACGAAGTACACCAAGACCACGAGGTCATCGGGCGACGCTCTGGCTGAGTACATAAGTCGCAGACACCCAACTTTTGCCACCTTGGATCACGTTTGTAATTTTTCCCATCCACAGTCTTAATATTCGTATATCTCGACGATACTATCTAATCTTCGCAATGTTGCACTCACCTCAACACACTTCATCACATCGAAACTCTTCCCGTTTCACGGGAAATCAATCTCAGCGCACCTCATCACCAGCGTCTGTGCCTTCGAACAACTTATACTCGATAGCGCAGTCTTTCGGGCCCGATCCCGATTCCATGGTCGCATCTCCTTCCAGATCATCCATGTTTGCTGTCCCTCGGAGCATGGAATCATCCATCGACCGAGTCGCAGACTTACCTACAGGCGATCTATCCGAGCTTCTCTACCAGAACAGGCCGTGGTGGCGAAAGGATATCAGTCTCTCGAAAGAACCCACCGGCCGATCTTCTCACCAGCGCGAGTCATCTCTCACCTCGACTCTAGGATCGACAGGGCCAAACTCCCCGTGCAGCCCGAATATCTCAACCCCCCAGATTGCGGTAACGGATTCAATGGACGACGCTTTTCGGGACGGACACACCAGCAGCCCCTGGAACTATCATTTTACTCCAGACTCCCTGCCACTGCCGCAAGACCAGTATCTTTACACCGGACCGCAGCTCTACGGCCTGCCTATGAACAATTCCTCGACAAAACTTCCCTACAGCATGAACACTTATGCCGGAAACCAGCAGTCCGCGCCGCAGAAATCCCTAGATGCGCCCGCAAACCAACCTCGAGCACTCCCAGAGGGCACGGTCTCCGGCCCAAATGCTCAGGGCGAGGCTGGCCCCCTTCATTCACCGGCTTACCTAGTGCCAAATGACCACCAGATGGGGAGACGTCGGAGTAAGAAGCCCGAGGCCACAGACACAGACTTTACCACATCGTTCGCAAACTTACCAGCCTCTGACTACTTAGTAATGATGCCCGACGTTCCCAAGTTGGACAGAACAATGACGGATGTCTACAATGATGGGCTCTACAGTCCTAATTTGGACATCATCTCGACAGCGTCTTCCTCGTCGAACCCCAACCCGCAGACCTCGCCTGAGAGCGATATATTCTCACAAAGGCTCAACGCAGCTGGGTCCTTGGCACATTCTATGCGCGACGGAAATGGCGGAACCGATTTTCACCAGACTCCGCGACACGCATTAACCCATCACCATGGCGATTCGCCTTTGGAAGAAGATAGGCTGCTACTGCGAAACAGCGAAGTCAACTCACCCCAGACAATCTCGCCCCGAGATTCTATGCTCGACTTTTCAGAAGCCGATGGAGGAGCAAACTTCCCGTTGTTTGCCCGACCCGAATCTAGTCGCTTTGGAGGGATGGAACATCTTACCGACGAAGAAGCTGCCCTTCGGCAATGCGAAAACGGCCGGCCTCAGTACTCAGTGATGGGTGACGACGCTATCAGCAATACCCAGCATTACATACCATCCAGTGCATCAAATGCGTACGCCTCGCATGACCTTTCTCCTTTCGGCCACCCAGAGGGACTTCCTTCGGCGATCTCCTTCGAAGGCAATGGCAATGCCAGCGCTTCGATGGGTCCACCTGGGTTGAGACCTGGTCACGACGATGGCGGTACATATAGCTGTACATATCACGGATGCATGCTACGCTTCGACACACCTGCTCTCCTACAAAAGCACAAGAGAGAGGGCCACAGACAGGCTGGGGGTCTAAAGTCGGCCCAGCGCGGTATCAAAGGCAACGTGGTGGACACACAGGCCGGACCCCATCGGTGTTACCGCGTCAATCCAGGAACGGGGAAGGTCTGTAAGGCAGTCTTTTCTAGACCATACGACCTGACCCGACACGAAGATACCATTCACAATGCGCGAAAACAAAAGGTTCGGTGCGATCTCTGTACTGAAGAGAAACTCTTTAGTCGTGCCGACGCACTTACTAGGCACTATCGCGTATGCCATCCGGACGTCGAACTGCCGGGAAAGCACAGGCGGAGACGAAATGTGCACGCCGACTAGCTGTCACACACACCCAGAAAAAAATCAATTCTCTCTTCGGGGGTGGCCGATCTCTCGCTAGATGCCTTGGATCCTAAATGCTCGATGCCATGTATTCAGGGAAGTCCGCGTTACGAAGCGGCGCATGCTGCGTCATTTGTGGGGGAAAAACTCCCATCACAGCCCACCAAAACCCACCAAAATGCAGGGTCCAGGACTCGCCAATCCCACGACGTCATCAGGATCGTCTTGACGTCAGAAGTTCGCTATTATTGGTCCAAGCCGCTACTTCCACCCTTGTCGCCTACAAGACGCACAGAAGAAGTGCGCCACTCCGCACCACCCTTGACACCATGGATCGAACGTTGACCGCTGGCCCTGACGTCATTTTCCGACCTGCTTGACAAGCCGATCAACATCTCACAATCATGCGTCATCATAAACACCATCTTGGTTTATCACGAAACACCCATTCCGCCGATACTCGACTTCCACCTCCGCAAGAATCACAGTTTCTTATTCTCTCTCCATCTTTTTTCTCTTTCTTATTTATTTATTTATTTTTTTTACTCACTTTATTTTCCTTCTTTACACGATTTATCTGGAATATATGCAACAAATACAACCTTTTTATGGCCCATGTGGGCAATCGCTAATTGTATATTACTTGCTGTTTTACACACGATACTGTTAATGGCGTTTTCAATTGGTCAGCGATAGATATAATGACGACATGATACTGTCCGGCGTTTGTAATAGAGGCATCGGTACTTGGACTATTTTAGATGGAATCGGAAAGTGGTTACTTTCGGCGAAAAGACTAGAATGGATGGATCCGTGTTGGAAGGTATTAGACTAGGGATTGTGAAAAAGAGCAAAAAAAGATCTGTTAATACAAATGCGGCTTGCATGGACATATCAATTTGTTTTGCGCTCCGTGACATTGACCATACACCTGGAATTCTGTAAGGCGATATACATGTACTCCACCATCTCTACATGGGACTGATGGTATCGGAGTGCATAGGAGTAGATAATACTTGGTACATAGATGTAGGTTAGACAAATGAGGAACGTGTAAGGGACGAACGTGTAAGGGACGGTAGAGGAAATAGTTTCAATTGCTAATTAATACAGAAAACAAGACTTTTTATTCGAGTTACACCTAGGCGTAGCCTCCCCAACGCATTTGTTTGCCCCATCTAGGTGAGTAACGAAGAAGACAGCACATTTGGAGCGCCGTTATAGCTCGCCGATAACAGCGGCCCTGGCATCGGAGAACTTGGGAGTAATGCCCGTCCAGAGTTGGAACTATTGTAGTTGAAATTAGCATGTCTACCTACAGGATCGGATACGAGTAGGACTTACTTGATACCACCCCTGAGATGCCAGAACCTCTAGACCGGGGACGGTCACCCAGCCGCAGTTGGCATCATTGGCAAGCTGCATAAGAGGGGTTACAGCAGGTTTGTAGGCCATGTCAAGAAGCACTCGAGGCTTCCCTGAGGGCGCCGGGGTTCCAATCACGGCAGCGAGAATCTCGCGCATGACGGGGTCGATCGGCGTGTCGGCCGGTATTGTGCTAATGATTACACAGAGTTGCTGTCCGCTTGAGGAATCGAGTATCTGCCCAGGGTCAGTGAGATGTTTGAGCGAAGCACTATTGCCGAACGAGGTGGCGAGTTCCCTGAAGCGATCAGGGCTGCGAGCAACGACGTAAATCGGGGAGAAGCCAAGGGAGTTCAACGCATATATCGCTGCGCGTGCCGTTCCACCAGACCCCACAACCAAGCCGGGACCAGGATGCCCACTGCCACTGAGTTGATCTTCTAGGCCGGCGGTTTTCAAAGTGTGGACCATCCCCATCCAGTCAGTATTATCACCACGAATGAAATAATTTTCCGTGTCGCCCTTGCTGACGGGGATCAGAGTGTTGACGGCACCGATCAACCGAGCTGCCTCAGTCACTTCGTCGACCAGGTCAAGTACATCAATTTTCAGGGGTATCGTGACGGAGGCACCCCCAAAATCACCTGCGCGAATAATCGTTTTCAGGGATTCGTAATCGTCTGTTTCAAACAAGGAATAGGCGTGAGGCAGGCCAGTCAACTTGAAGAGAGAGTTGTGTAGCGCCGGGGATCTTGACGCTGATATCGGCGAGCCAAACAGGTAGTATTGTCGTGGTTCAATCTCACCCAACAGCGACAAGGCTTGGCGAATTTCGACCGCAGACATCTGGCCAGGCGCTGCCTTAGAAGGCAGTGCAGGATGGGAGACGGGAGTCAGGAAGCGGTTCAGCACCCGGCTTAATTTCCCATGTCGGTCCATATTGAGTGCAATTATGGGCGTCCTGCGACTGGACGCCACCCTTGCTATGAACCTGGCCAACTCGAAGTTATCTCCCAAGTTCGTCGCCAAACCAACCAGCTTGATGATGTCACCGTATTGCAGCGCCCTGTTGTAGTATTGCACCCACGCAGCATTCCTCCACGAAAGGTGGCCTTGGGGATCATGGTGAGATGCAATGACCCGAGAGCGGCCTTTGGACGAAACTACTTCCCGGATAATGTCCGCGGGCAGAGTCACCTCAACATCGACGTACTCCACGGCCATGCGTATTGCTTGCAGGTATAACTGCTTCATGTGCGAATAGGCAGTATCGGGAAATTTGCCACCTTGCGATACTGTCCTCACCGTGAAAACAATAGGAATTGCGGTGGCTGCGCGGAGAAGAGCCACTTGCCTCTCGACGAACTCGACAGATTGATCTCGAAGCAGGTCTACCCGAAGCTCGACGGCATCAGAGCCCACAATAACATCCGGGAGAACTTGGAGAGCGCCCGCCACATCCGGCACAGTGAGTGACACGAAAAAGCTTTGCGGCTTGTGAATGACTTGGTCCAAGTGGTGCGAGTCTGCCAGAATATATTGAATGTATTGCTGGAAGTTGGGTGGGATCTGGCCCACTGTGCCGGGGCCCTGAAGATCGGGGATGAAGTACTGGAAATTGCTGCACTCTTCGTACCACGGTCGCCTGCGGTGGAAAACACCCGGAATGTCTTCCGTATATGCCGGTCGGGATTTGTCCAAAGAAAGATATGCCACGATATCCTCGAGAGGTCGATGGACCCAGAGAACAAGTCCACCACTCTTGCGGAAGGCGACAAGAAGCTCTCTGGCTTCGGGGGTTTCAACTACCCCACCGCCGCACGAAACCACTAATTCACGGCCTCGATGGCTGATGAGATCGCGCAGCACGCTCAGCTCCATAGACCTGAAGCCCTGCCAACCACTTGGACCTCTGACGATGTCAGGTATGGAGGTTTTGGCACGGCGTTCAATCTCTTCGTCCATATCAATAAAATCATGTCCTAGCACCTGAGCTGCCCACCGTCCCATCGTCGTCTTGCCCGCGCCCCTCATGCCGATGATGAAAGTGGACTGGGGCCGCTCCGGCGAACTAGAAGTGTCTTCAGCGTGGGATGGGGAACTATCAACTCCCCCTAAACCGGCTTTGAATCGAAGGGAGAGGGTATCCCACCAACCTGGCCAGGTTTTACCCACGCACTCTCTTTCGAGAATCAAAACCGGCTCCGGACAGGCGAGGGAGAGCACACTGAAACTCATTGCTACTCGGTGATCGTCATAACAGTATACGCCACCGCATGGCTCCTTCAGACATTGTCTTTGCACACCCTCTATCTCAATTCCATCGTCAAGCTCCTTCGCACTAACACCGAATTTGGCAAGCTGCTCCTTCATAGCAAGAATGCGGTTGCATTCTTTTACTCTCTGATTCGCGATGCCCGTAATGCGCGTGGTGCCTTGAGCTACGGCCGCCAGCACAGATGCGGTAAGGAAGGCATCAGTCATCGGTTCCATATCAATATGGTCGAGAGCCTTCAGGCCGCCAGGGGACGGTCCGGTGACTGTTGTGGAATTATCGGTCTGCTTCACGGAACAACCCATGGGCCGTAACACGTCAACTGCGAATCTTGCATCGCCCTGAAGAGACGCAGACCCAATATTTGGGATCGTGCAGGTAGTCCCGGTAATGGCAGCAAGCGCGAGCGGGTACGTAGCAGAACTCGCATCGCTCTCAATAACATACGTGGAAGGGCTCTGATAAGTTCCCTTGGGGATGTAGTACGTATTTTCCTCCGTCTGCGATCGGCGCACGTGAATGCCAAATTCTGACATCATTGCGATAGTCATGTCAATGTAGGCTTGGGATATAGGCTTCCCACCAACAAGTCGAAGAGTGACAGGCTCTTTGGCGTATGGTGCGGCCATTAATATTGACGACACGTATTGGGACGAGACGGTCGCAGATAGCTCTATCGAGCCGCCTGAAAACCCGGCGGCGGCGTCGACTTCGATAGGAAGGCTGTTTTCTTTGCCCAGAAACTTAATGCGCACGCCATTGGACCTCAGAGCCTCCACCAACGGTCCAATTGGTCGCACCTTCATCCTCTCATTGCCTGTGAGCGTGGTGGAGGAGGTAGAACCTGAAGGCTTGCACATTGTCACTACAGTCGTAAGGAACCTCGACGCAGTTCCGGCATTCCCAAGATAGAGAGGCTCGGGGCTGGCATGCAAGCTCCCACCATTGCCTTGGACAACAAGAACTTCGCCGCCGTCTTCCCAGGAATAAGTGGCACCGCCGAGGAGGTTGATCGCCGCCAGCATGTACTCCGTATCATCGGAGTGGAGTAAGTTCTTGATTCGACACGACCCTTTCGCTAGTGCGGCGAGAACCAGCGCACGGTTGGAGATACTCTTTGATCCGGGCGGGGTCACAACAACGTTCAACTCCCCAGGAACTCCCGGCTGTAAACGCACCGCGGGAGAAAGAACCACACGGATAGCGCTATCCTCAACAGTCGTGGCCTTCTGTTCGAAAGTCTGCCCAATTGCCGACAGAAGCACGATCCTCTTACTCCGACCTTCATTTTTCTTGTCCACAGCCATTTTTTCGAGCAGAATATCAACTGGGCACTGCTTTCCCGCAGTCAACTCCACCACACGCTTGTCGTGAACTGAGGTTGGGAGGCCGTAACTAGCTATGCATTTTGTAAGTCTCGCAACGGCCCCGGGGGCTAATATGCCAAGATGCCGTGCCAACTCTGCCTCCCTCACCATGCCAATGGCAACAGCTTCGCCGTGCAGGAGTTGAGGGGCTAGGATTGCCTCTATTGCATGACCAATGGAGTGCCCGAAGTTGAGAAGGTTTCGAAGGCCGCTCTCCTTTTCGTCGCTTGAAACGACGTCCGCCTTTATCCTGGCAGACCCGATCACAATGCGTTTTAGAATATCTTCTATCGGCGCGAGTGATCGGGACATGCCACGCTCGGCATTTCGGCTCTGGACGCATGCAAGGATCGACGATGCATTCTCTTCCATATTGCGGAACTCGGCCTCATCGCGGATTGCAGCCGTCTTGATAACCTCCGCCATACCGTTGATGAATTCCCGGGTTGGCAGTGTCTCCAGGAAATCCAAATCGATGTAAATGCGTTGCGGTTGCCAGAAAGCTCCGACAAGGTTTTTACCTACAGGCGTGTCGATGGCAGTTTTACCTCCAATGGAGGAATCCACCATCGCCAACAAAGTTGTGGGGACCTGAACAAATCGAACCCCTCTCATGAACGTAGCCGAGACATAACCAACCATATCTCCAATGACTCCTCCTCCAAGGGCGATAACTACTGTGTCTCGAGTGCATTGTTGCAAAAGCATCCAGTCTTCGATCTCTGCCTTGGTTTCACGACTTTTCGATCCTTCGCCGGGCGGTATGGCATAGGTCAGGAGTCGCGGGGTAGTTGGGGAGGTCGTTGTCGCGAGTGCTTTTCGGAAAGACTGTTCGAAAACTGGCACATAAGTGTCAAAGAGGTTAGTATCCGTGATGAGGACATAGGTCGATGTTCGAAGGTGTTGGAGCAAGTCGATCGCTACAAGGTTGAGCCAAATGCCATTGTCGACGATAATCGTTTCCTTCCCTAATATAGAGATACGGGTCGGGCCCGTCTGAGACGACGAAGCCATGGTATCTAGACAAGACTACCAGCAAACGGTGTTAAATAAGTTGAGATCGAAGATGTTGCCGGAGAGACTCAAGACGGTGGGAGAACATCGAAACGTGAACTGACATGCACTTTTCGCTTAAAGGTTTTTATGCCACCATCTATTCCATTGGCGGGGCAAAGAAGGGTCTGACGTGATGAGTCACTACCAGCGCCCCACCACACCAGTTTAATGGAGGGCAGGGATCTACCGAAGACCGGGGCTAAAAGTTCTGTCCTACGTATTAAAATTAAATCCTAGGGATTAAAATAGGACGAAATTAGTAAATATTTACTAGATATATAAAGCTATATTTTAAATATATTAATTTTTTTTAAATTTTAATAAGTTATTTGATTTTAAAATAAATAAGTTTTTAAAATTATTAAAAAAATTATAATAATATTTAATATATATTATATTAAAATAATATTATAAAAATATAATTTAATTATTTATATATTAAAATATATAATTTATTAAATTATATTAAATTTTTTAAAATTATTATTAAATATTATTATTAAATTATTTTAATATTATAATTATATTATTTTATATAATAAATAATTATAAATTATAAAAAACATAAAAGTAAATAATATATATATAAAGTAAAAGATAATAATATTTTATTTATAAAATAAAAAATAGAAATAGAGATATATATTTACTAATTACTATCTTCTTTTTTTATAAAGTTATTATATTATCTTTTTTATATACTTAAAGCTTTTTTACTATATATATATCTTTTCTTTATTTATTTATTTTTTAATTTATAATTCTTTCTCTAATATTATTTTTAGTTTACTACTTTTACTTATTATAGCTTTTTTATAATATTTATAACTTTATTACTAGTTCTCTTAATTTTAAAATCTTTTTTTTAAATTTTTTTTAAATTTTTTATAAGTTCTTTTAAATTTCCTTTTAATTCTTTTTTATTTTCTTTAAAAGTTTTTTTTTTATAATCTTCTTAATAATTTTACTATAGCTTTACTTTAAGTTTAATATAGCTTAGTAAAGCTATTTATTTTAATATAATTTTTTTTTTTACAAATTTATTTTAAAACTATATTATTAAAGTTTATTATTTTTTTTTATTTATAATTATATTTTTTATATAATAATATTTTAAGTTTTTTCTATTTCTTATATTTTTTAATTTTTAATATTTTCTTTTTAATACTATTTTAACTATATAATAATAGCTTTATATATTTATTATCTATATATTTTTATTTACTAAATCTATTTTTATTTAAAACGTTTTTATTTAGATTATATCTTTCTCTTTTTTTAAGTTTCTAATTTACTAGATACTTTATTAAGGAATTAAATAATTTTTTTTAGTTTTTAAATAATTTTTCTCTTTTTAGCTTATTATTATATAAAGAACTACTAGTAAAATAATAACTAGTAGATAGCTATTAGTTATAGTAAAAGTAATAAAGTAAAGAAAATTTCACTAAGTGAAAATAAGGTAAAGTAAGGTAAAGGTAAGTAAAATAGTTATTATATTAGGATTGAGTGTAAGGAAGTCCTTATTCTTCTATTTTTTTTCGAAAGAGAGGGAGGAATCTAGGTCTATATATAATTATTTTTCTTTCTTCTTCAAGCTAAGAAGTAACCTAGTTACTTCTTACATACCTTCTTATTTTTAGTTTTCCGGTTACCGGGAGTCCGAGAACTTATTTTTAGTTTTCCGGTTTCTAGGAGTCCGAAAACTTATTTTTAGTTTTCCGGTTCCTAGAAGTCCGAAAACTTATTTTTAGTTTTCCGGTTTCTAGAAGTCCGAAAACTTATTTTTTGTTTTCCGGTTTCTGGAAGTCCGAAAACTTTATTTTTTGTTTTCCGGTTTCTTGGTTCTAGGCTGGTTTCTTGGTTCTAGGTTGGTTTCTTGGTTCCAGGCTGGTTTCTTAGTTCTAGGTTGGTTTCTTAGTTCCAGGCTGGTTTCTTGGTTCTAGGCTAGTTTCTTGGTTCTAGGCTAGTTTCTTAGTTCTAGGCTAGTTTCTTACTTAAATATAATAATAATATTAGGATTGAGTATAAGGAAGTCCTTATTTCTCTATTTCTTTTTCTAAAAGAGAGGGAGGAATCTAGGTCTATATATAATTATTTTTCTTCCTTCTTTAAGCTAAGAAGTAACCTAGTTACTTCTTACATACCTTCTTATTTTTAGTTTTCCGGTTTCTTGGTTCTAGGTTGGTTTCTAGTTTCTTAGTTCTAGGTTAGTTTCTTGGTTCTAGGCTAGTTTCTTACTTAAATATAATAATAATATTTCTCTTAAATAAGAATTTTAGCTTCCTTCTAAATTAGTATCTATAAGGTTATAATTAGAATAGACTAAGAGAGTACTAGCTCTTAGAGTGGAGTTAGAAAGAGTTAGTTATAGGTCTAGGATTAAATAAAAGTAAGGATTTTTAAATATCTTTATTATTAAATTTATTATAAGTAATTATAATTTTATTATTTCTCTAAAATCTTAGTTTTATTTTAAGAATATTATATTACTATTAGGAGGAGGTTAATCTAGGTAATTAGTATAAGGTCTCCTAAGTTAAAATTTTCTACTAATTTCTAAGTAATAGGTTAATAACTTAATTTTTTAACCCTATAATCTAGTCTTTATAAGAGTCTATCTACTAGGTTAGTTATCCTAAGTTAGTAGGTAAGTTTAAAGTTAAAAGTAGAAAGTTTATAAACCTATTAGGCTAAGTACTTTTAAAGATCTCTTACTAAAGTATTAATAACTCCTTTAAGTATTTAATAATCTATTAAGATAGTAAAAATTATATCTACTAAATAATAATATTAATATTCTAAGGTTTTAATAATAGCTAATAGTTTTTATTAGCTTATATATTATTAGACTTTAATATCTATAAGCTTATAAAAGTAGAAAGCTACTAGATACTATTTTCTATTAATAAGCTAGAATAGGATTCTAGAAATAGCTTAGTAAGATATATCTATCTCTATTTTTATTAGATAGTTAAACTCTTAATATATAAGGATTAGAGTAGAAAGAAATATTTCCTTTAATAACTAAAATACTAACTAGGCTTTATCTAATTATAAGAAGATTTCTATTTTTCTTCTATTTTTACTATCTTTTAGGAGGGATATAATAGAGTAAGTAATAGCTAAGTACTAAGTAATAAATTTATAATAGAAGTTAGTAAATCTTAAGAAAACCTATATATTATAGTAGGACTCTAATTCTAGCTATTATTAAATAGCTACTACTTATTTAAAATCTATTTAAATACCTTCTTCTCCTATTATAAAACTAAGGAAAATAATCTCCTTTTAGAAGAAGGTATATTTTTTATTATTAGTATATAATTTTACTTCTTAGAGTCTTTAAAGGACTTTTTCTAAGTATTATTAGTATTTCTTATAAATATCTAAGAAAATAAAGATATTATCTAAGTAAATAATATAGTAGATATCTAATAGTTTAGTAAAGGCTTAGTAAATATAGGCTTAGAAAGTAGCTAAAGTATTTATAAGCTTAAATAGTATAACTATATATTTAAAATAATTATATTTAGTTTAGAATATAGTTTTCTATTAATTAGATTTCTAGATATAAATTTAATAATATATATTTTTTAAATCTAATTTAGATTTCTATTTTAAGCTTTCTATTTTTACTAAGAGCTTAAAGATTGAAAGAAGAGGGTAATAATTTTTTATTATAACTTAATTTAGATTTCTATAATCTATATAGAGATAGAGAGTTCTATTTAGTTTTAGTATAAATAAGATAAATATTTTTACTAGGCTTTTAAAGCTATAAATATACTCTAATTTAAATATATCCTTTAGGTATTTTTAAAGCTTAATCTTTTAAGTTTATATTAAGAGATAAATTAGCTTAAAAGGAGGTTTTTCAATTCTATTTAGATTAATAGTATACTCTATTTTAGGGAAGGTTAGAAGACCTTTAGCTATTTTAGTATTAAAGATATTATAATATTTAGTTAACTTTTCTAGGATTACCTTTTAAACCTCTATAATAAATATTTAAGGTTTACTTTTAGAATATAGGCTAATATATATAACTAGTATTTATTATTAGTCCTAAAGGTAGTAAATAAATTAGCTTATTTCCTCTTTAATAGCCTTTCTAAATATCTAGGCCTAGATAGCTATATTAATAATAATTTCTAACCTCTTTAATCCCTTAAAGCTTAGGAGAATATTTAAGGAGCTATTACTTTTAATAACTTCCTAAAAGATATCTTATACTTTTTAACTAGTTCCTTAGATATCTTTTATTTAGAGAATTATTTAGTAGGCTTAAGTTACCTTTAAGGGTACTTCCTCTTACTAGATTAGGTTTAGGAGAATAAGTCTATATATAGGTTTTAGTCTATATTTCTAAATAAATACTATAAATATAATATTTATAGCTATATAAATATTAAGATATACTTTTTTTAATAATCTAGTTTAATTTAGATTTAATCTTTACTAAGTAAATTAATATAGATTTTATTTTACTTTCCTTTAAAAATCTAGTAGTTTCTAAAGATAAGTTAGTAATTACTATTACTTATTTTCTACTTAAAGTTCTTCCTTTTTACTTTTCTTATTAAAGAAAAAGTCTTTAATTACTAGGAGTTTTCTTTTATAAAAATACTATTATTTAAAATAACCTTTCTTATTATATTTAAAATATTATTTAAGGTCTATAGAGAGGTTCTTATTTTAATATAATATCTCTAAGATCTCTTTTTAAAGTCTTAATTATTTTAAGTTTAGTAGTTATTAAGAGAAACTTCTACTTTTAATATTATTTTTATAATTTTCTCTTAATAATATAGCTTAACCTCTTTAGCCTTAAAGGAGCTAGGGTCTTTTCTTACTTTATAGCTCTTCTTAAGCTCTCTAGGTACTTACTCTCTTCTTTTCTAGTTTTATTAAAGCTTATTATTATTCTATATTTTAGTAGATCTCTTAATAGTTCTTAATTAGTAAACTAAGCTTATCTAGCTAAGTCTAGAGTTCTAGTTATAATTAGAAAAAGAAATTATAAGCTTATCTAATATTATCTTCTTCTAGAGGTTCTCCTAATTATTATTATAGAGAATATTATTTTTCTTAGAGTTAGTTTAGTAAGATCTCTTCTTTTTAATAGAGATTCTTTAACTTTTATTAAATATTAGATTTCTAGAGGTCTAGGAACTAATAATCTTTCTTTATAAATTAAAAGAGATTATTAAGAGTAGGGTTCTTTAAGGTCTCTATATATTATCTTTATAGCTTTTATAAAGAAGTTTCTATTTAGAAAAAAGCTTATTAAATTTATATCTTCTTAGGAGGGTTTATAATATAAGCTTTATTTTTATTAATAATAGCTTAATATTAATCTAATATTTTTATAATTATAGCTTTCTTTATTAATTTTTCTATATAATATTTTAAAGCTTTATATATAATAATTATAGGAGCTAGTATAATTATTCTCTTTTATAATTCTATAATCTATACTTATAGTAATTATAGTATTTCTAATACTTTACTTTCTCCTTCTTAAATAGTTTCTTAAATAGTAGAAATAGATAAAATTTCTACTAGTTAGCTTTAAATAATACTTAAGGACTTATTAATTAGGTTAGGAGAGGGTTCTCTAGTTTATAAGTAAAATATCTTAATCTAAATATATATAAAAAAGGAAGCTAAAGAATATTATAGATATATAGCTAAAGGCCTACCTAGAATAAGATATTTTACCTTAGCTCTTTTAAAGTAGCTTTATAGAGGGGTTCTCCTAGTAAAAGTTCTGACTAGGTAAGAGAAGAGACTTTAGCTTAGAGAAGAAAGGTCTTCCTTTCCTTCTAGTAAGGCTCCTTAACTTCTATTCTTTAAATATACTTAGAAACTAAGTTTATAGCTCTAAGACCTCCCTAGCTATACTCTATATATTAGCTAATCTCTCCTTCTATTATAGCTCCCTAAGCCTCCTTAGTAGAAGAGATTCTTATAAGTCGAGATCTTATATAAAGAGGTTCCTTATATTTTAAGTATCTTTATAATTACCTATAAGTCTCTTTAGTAATAAGTAGTAGTTAGAGCTTATTTAGGTTTATTATATAGAATTCTTTAATAATATTTTCTTACTCTTTAAGGTCTTTAATAAGCTACTATATAGAGCTATAGTAGTACTATTTAATAAGATAGTAAAACCTATTTTTATTATAGTAGTTAAGAAGGCCTTTAAACTCTTACTTTTCTACCTCCCCCTTATCTTCCTATTTAAGGACTTTTCTATAGAGCTACTTTAATTCTAAAATATTAATTTCTATTTATTCTAAGAGGCCTAGACCTTTAAAAGCTAATTAGATTAAGGAATTATAGAAGACTAGGAAAGTTTAAACCTCTAGAGATAGCTATAGTAAATAGGATCTTTAGTAGGCTTTTAGGACCTAGAGAGAGCTCTCCTACTTATTATCTACTTTCTTTATTAATTAGTTTAACTTTATATTCTTTATATTTAACTAGATTTTAGTTTTCCGGTTTCTAGAAGTCTGAAAACTTATTTTTAGTTTTCCGGTTTCTAAGTTCTAGGTTAGTTTCTTAGTTCTAGGCTAGTTTCTTAGTTCTAGGCTAGTTTCTTGGTTCCGGGCTGGTTTCTTAGTTCCGGGCTAGTTTCTTGGTTCCAGGCTAGTTTCTTAGTTTCTTAGTTCTAGGTTAGTTTCTTAGTTCTAGGCTAGTTTCTTAGTTCTAGGCTAGTTTCTTAAATATAATAATACTTTTTAAGCTTCTATAATAAATATTTAAGATTTACTTTTAAAGTATAAGCTAATATATATAGCTAGTATCTATTATTAGTTTTAGAAGTAGTAAATAAATTAGTTTATTTCCTTTTTAATAACTTTTTTAAATATCTAAGCTTAGATAGTTATATTAATAATAATTCCTAATTTTTTTAATTCCTTAAAGCTTAGGAAAATACTTAGGGAGCTATTACTTCTAATAATTTCCTAGAAGATATCTTATACTTTCTAGCTAATTTTTTAAATATCTTTTATTTAAAGGGTTATTTAATAAGCTTAGATTACTTTTAAGAATACCTTTTTTTTACTAGACTAGGTTTAAAGAGGTAAGTTTATATATAGGTTTTAGATTATATTTTTAAATAAATATTATAGATATTAAAGTATGCTTTTTTAGTAACTTAGTTTAACTTAGATTTAATCTTTATTAAATAAGTTAATATAGATTTTATCTTACTTTCTTCTAAGAATCTAATAATCTTTAAAGATAAGTTAGTAATTACTATTACTTATTTTCTACTTAGAGTTCTTCCTCCTTACCCTCCTTATTAAAGAAAAAATTTTTAATAGCTAGAAGTTTTCTTTTATAAAAGTACTTCTACTTAAAATAGCTCTTTTTACTATACTTAAAATACTATTTAAGGTCTATATAGGGGCTCTTATCTTAATATAATATTCCTAAGGTCTTTTCTTAAAGTCTTAGTTATTTTAAGTTTAATAGTTATTAAAAGAAACTTCTACTTTTAATATTATTAGAGCTTTTATAATTTTCTTCTAATAATATAGCCTAACCTTTTTAACTTTAAAGGAACTAAAATCTTTTCTTACCTTATAGCTTTTTCTAAGCTCTTTAAGTACTTACTTTCTTCTTTTCTAATTTTATTAGAGCTTATTATTATCTTATATTTTAATAGACCTCTTTATAGTTCTTAATTAGTAAACTAAGCTTATCTAACTAGGTTTAGAGTTCTAGTTATAATTAGAAAAAAAAATTATAAGCTTATTTAATATTATCTTTCTCTAAAGGTTCTCCTAACTATTATTATAAAAAATACTATTTTCTTTAAAGTTAGTCTAGTAAGATTTCTTTTTTCTAATAGAGATTTCTTAATTTCTATTAAATATTAGATTCCTAAAAGTCTAGGAACTAGTAATCTTTTTTTATAAATTAGAAGAGATTATTAAAAGTAGAATTCTTTAAGATCTCTATATATTATCTTTATAGCTTCTATAAGAAAGTTTTTATTTAAAAAAGAACTTATTAAATTTATATCTTTTTAGAAGGGTTTATAATATAAGTTTTATTTTTATTAATAATAGTTTAATATTAGTTTAATATCTTTATAATTATAGCTTTCTCTATTAACTTTTTTATATAATATTTTAAAGCTTTATATATAATAATTATAAAAACTAATATAATTATTTTTTTTTATAATTTTATAATCTATATTTATAATAATTATAATATTTTTAATACTTTACTTTCTCTTCTTTAAATAGTCTTCTAAATAGTAAAAGTAAATAAAACCCCTACTAATTAACTTTAAACTATATTTAAAGACTTACTAATTAAATTAAAAAATAGTTCTCTAGTATATAAGTAAAGTATTTTAATCTAAGTATATATAAAAAAGGAAGCTAAAAAATATAATAAATATATAATTAAAGGCCTACTTAGAGTAAAATACTTTACTTAAGCTCTCTTAGAATAGCTTTATAGAGGAGTTCTCTTAGTAAGAGTTTTAATTATATAAGAAAAGAGACTTTAGCTTAGAGAAAAAAGGTTTTCTTTTCTTTTTAGCTAGGCTTCTTAACTTCTATTCCTTAAATATACTTAGAAATTAAGTTTATAACTCTAAGACCTCTTTAGCTATACTCTATATATTAGCTAACCTCTTCTTCTATTATAGCTTCCTAAGCCTCCCTAGTAGGAGAGATTTTTATAAGTTAAGGTCTTATATAGAGAGATTTCTTATAGGTTCTACTACCTATTACTTTTATAAAAGCTAGGCTTAACTTACTAATTTATTAGACCTTACTTTATTTTTAATATAATAGATAGTGAGGCTTTTTAAGATTATTAGTATTTAGAAATATTTATAATTTACTAGTTTTTCTAGCTATAGTAGGAAGCTTCTATAGTTAGAAAGATAAGGGAGAATATAAACTAGTATTATATCTAGAAAAGGTTAACTTTAAGGTTAATATATAATAAGGGGGGCCTAGTTTACTATTTATAATACCTCTATAATAATCTCTTATTATTAGGTTTTACTTTTCAATCTAATTGAAGAATCGTAGTAAAGCCCTAGAACCTTTCGTCCATCCAGCCAATCTTCAATTAATTTAAAAGGTTTCTAATTAGCCTATTTTCGCCTACTATTAGATAGCTATATATTATACTGATAGTAGTAGGTAGGCTACTAATTGATTGGGTTAATAGCTAATGAGGCTATATTATAATAAACCCTACTAAGGTATATAGTATACCCTTTGTAGTATTTCCTTTATAGTATTTGAACTATTTCTAGGAACTGGCTCTTTAATGTCATAGATTATATTATCTTGAATCTGTTAGAGCTGTAAGTTATGACTTCTTATAATTTAAGTACTATTCTCTAGAATGTTATTGAGAGGTTTTAAAGTAGGCTTATAATAGAGTAAAGGCAAGAATTTTCGACCTGTAAACTGGAAGATGTTTAGAATACTACCGAAGTCATTTAAGATCGCTAAGGCTTAATGGGGGTATTATGAGATATACTAAAGATCTTAAAGTTTCTTGAGGCTATGGCCTAATTAGGAGAAGCAGTTGAAGTCTTTCTTAATGTTAATAATATAGGAATCTTTATTTAGGTAAGTATGATTAACTAAGTTGGTGGCCTTAGAATAGGACCTTAATTTAGTGATTCTATAATTAGGGACCTATTAAATTTATACTCTTAGTATATTTTCTACTTAAATATAGTACCTACTTAAGAGTTAATTGTATAGGTTGTAAGTACATTTTATATAAGTCTCAATCTCCTTCTTAATATATATAGACAAATTGGTAAGATCTTTCTAGAGTTTAAGCTATATTAAAAGCTATTTGAAAGATAACTATCTATTAAGACTTATCTTGTAGACTGCTTTTATAATATCCTTAAGGTTTATAAAGTAATATTTAACTTATTTACTAAGCTATATAAATAATACTTAAAGTAATTAAAGCTATCTCTAATACTTCTAATTTATTACTAACTTTGTAAAGGTTTAAAGCTCCTCTATATATTAGCTAGGAAGTAATATAAACTAAGATTTAGAAAAATCCTATAAATACTTAAATTCTACTCTGAGGTAGTATTAAATAAAAGTTCTACTATAGTAATTATAGAGATCTATAACCTCTATAAATCTATAGAGGAAAAGCTAGAAGTATTAGCTTTAGTAGTTTTAGTAATAGATATATTAAGGTATATTTAATAAAGAGCCTGGTCGTTTTATTATCCTATAGAAGGACTTAGAGCTATCTCTTCTTCTAGTAAAATAATATTCTTTATATAAGCTTAACTAAGGATTTTACTAAGAAAGGAATCCTTATTTAAATCATATATACTGAATAGATTAGTACTGTGTTGGTGCATAGGGCGACTGGTAGTCGCGCCGCCACGGAAGCCGATGTGCTATATATCCAGACCTTACTTGTAAGATAAAAGGGGATGATTCCCCTATATTTGATAGAGAGATCTCAGCTATGAAGGGTAGTAGAGTTATAGGTATAGAGAGGTATTGTAGAGTGAGCAATTGGCTATCTGCTGATGTCTTAGGAGCTGCTTTGTATGATATTCCTTTGCTATTTCTATTCTAAATATTACTTCTTATCTATTCTTACTTTTCTATTTCTATCTTTTAGAAGTAAAGCTTAATAATATAGATTCTAACTGATCGATGACTTCTTGAAGTCTTATGTAACTATTAGACTATTCTGATAACTATTAGATTATTTTATCTTTTTAGTATAGTTCTGGCCACTATTAGTTATTCCCTTAAGCGGGCTGTATCGACCTATTTGGGTTGTTGGGTTGAGCTGCTCGGCTCCGATAAAGTACTATCTTCTAACCTATAAGTACTATTACTAAGTTTTCTATTAGATAGCTTTTTCTTTAATTTGTAGCTAGTAATATTAAATTTCCTTTTCTATAAAACTACCTTTATTTTTATATTACTTCTTCTTATCTTTCTTAGTAGTATAATGCTTGTCTTTATAGTATAGTAGAATTAAGAGCTAATCTGTAAACTATAAAGGGATAGGCTTAAAGATAATAATAGCTTCTAGGTGCTACTTAGCTAGCTATTATTGTAAGTACTCTCTATTTACTATATATTATATTCTATAATATATAATTATATAGGGAAAATCCGTATTGTAAACTTTTAGTTTAAGGGATTAGTGTATATTAGCTTTATTATTATGATCCTAGCTACTATAGTCTACTCTTTAAGCTAGAAGGTAGCTATAGCTTTAGGTTTTATCTTAGGGTTTACTATAGTTATATCTACTATGCAATTAGTAGTAGGCTTGTTAGATGTTGATTAAGTATTGCTAAAGTTACTAACATTAAGTATAGGCTAGTTATAATTAAGAAAGGGCCTAAATTAAGTAGGCTATCTAATAGCTAGATAGAGCTTATATTAAGAAGTTATAAAAGTAAGGGTAAGAGTAAAGACTGTTATTATACTTATTATATATAAGCTTAAATCCTTATAAGATCTATAAAAACTAAATATAGTAAGTCTATAAATTTAAAAGTATAAAGCTAGTAAGGATTTCCTTTTACTACTAATTACTATAAACACCTTAGCTAACTAAGAGGTATAGGGTATTAGTATATTAACGAGAATCCTATATAATTATATAAGTAGTAATACTCTAGTATAAATAACTTTATTTCTACTTTATAAGTATACTAAATAAATAAGCCTGTGCTGCTAGAGTTCTATAACATCTATAATTACACTAGCTGCTAAAGTGGGCTGGCTAAGAAAGGTATATAAGATTAGTATAATGTTAACCTCCTAAAAAGTATATGCTACTGTAAGTATAGGTAGATCCCATAGGAGTATTATAGTAGTAATGCTATTAAGTAAGAACTACTAGAACTACATTGAGGCTATATTATTGTTCTAGAGGTAATGTAAGCGCTGCCCCGGATCTTTATCTTTAAATATAAATAGAAAGATAATAAGCTTATATATAAAAAAGATAGAGAAAAATTAGACTTTAAGTAGCCTTTAATATAATAATATTACTAATCTAATTTAGGATCTTTAGGAATTTAAAAGGGACCTATCTAAAGATCCTTTAATCTAAGAAAAGAAAAAGAAAAAAAATCTAAGGTATAATATATTAAAAATATAAAGCTTATAAATAGGAGATATTTTAGAATTAGATATATAAATAATTCTAGGGGTAAGCTAAAGTCCTATAGTAATTAAGTTATTAGAATTAAGTATTAAGCTACTATAGTTAAGTCTCTTCTATAATAATAATCTCTCCTTAAGTATCTTAGTATATCTTTATATATTATAAACCTCTTTTCTTAAACTTATATATAGTAAAACTATTAAGGAAGTCTTTACTATTATTAAGAGGAAGAATTACTTTAGAAGATTAAGCTATTATAGTTATTTTAGATTATAAGGAACCCCTCTATATAAGACCTTAACTTATAAGAATCTCTTCTACTAAGGAGGCTCAGGGAGCTATAATAGAAGGAGAGGTTAGCTAATATATAGAGTATAGCTAGAGAGGTCTTAGAGCTATAAACTTAGTTTCTAAGTATATTTAAAGAATAGAAGTTAGGGAGCTCTATTAAAAGGAAAAGAAGACCTTTCTTCTCTAAACTAAAGTCTCTTCTCTTATTTAATTAGAACTCTTACTAGGAGAACCCCTCTATAAAGCTACTTTAAGAGAGCTTAGGTAAAGTATCCTACTCTAGGTAGGCCTTTAGTTATATATTTATAATATTCTTTAGCTTCTTTTTTTATATATACTTAGATTAAGATACCTTATTTATAAGCTAGAAAACCTTCTCCTAACTTAATTAGTAAATCCTTAAATACTATTTAAAGCTAACTAGTAAAGGTTTTATCTATTTCTATTATTTAAAAGACTACTTAAAAAAAAGAAAATAAAGTATTAGGAATATTATAATTACTATAAATATAGATTATAGAATTATAGAGGAGAATAATTATATTAGCTTTTATAATTATTATATATAAAGCTTTAAAATATTATATAGAAAAATTAATAGAGAAAGCTATAATTATAGAGGTATTAGATAAGTATTAAGCTATTATTAATAGAAATAAAGCTTATATTATAAACTCTTTTAAGAAGATATAAATTTAATAAGCTCTTTTCTAAATAAAAACTTTTTTATAAAAGCTATAAAGATAATATATAAAGACCTTAAAAAACTTTACTTTTAATAATCTCTTTTAGTTTATAAAAAAAGATTACTAGTTCTTAGACTTTTAGAAATCTAATATTTAATAGAAGTTAAGAAATCTCTATTAAAAAGAAGAGGTCTTACTAGATTAATTTTAAGGAGAATAGTATTTCTTATAATAATAATTAAGAGAATCTTTAAAAAAAGATAATATTAGATAAGCTTATAATTTCTTTTTTTAATTATAATTAGAATTTTAGATTTAGCTAAATAAGCTTAATTTATTAATTAAGAACTATAAAGAGGTCTATTAAAATATAAGATAATAATAAGCTCTAATAAAACTAGAAAAGAAGAAAGTAAGTACTTAAAGAGCCTAGAAAGAGCTATAAAGTAAGAAAAGACTTTAGCTTTTTTAAAACTAAGGAGGTTAGGTTATATTATTGAAAGAAAATTATAAAAATAATATTAAAAGTAGAAGTTTCTTTTAATAACTATTAAATTTAAAATAACTAAGACTTTAAGAAGAGATTCTAAAGATATTATACTAAGATAAGAGCTCTTTTATAAACTTTAAATAGTATTTTAGATATAGTAAGAAAGGCTATTTTAAATAGGAGTATTTTTATAAAGGAAAACTTCTAGTAATTAAGGATTTTTTCTTTAATAAAGAAAATAAAAGGGAAGAACTCTAAGTAGGAAATAAATAATAATAGATATTAGTTTATCTTTAGAGATTATTAGATTTCTAAAGGAAAATAGAATAAAATCTATATTAATTTACTTAGTAAAAGTTAAATCTAGATTAAACTAAGTTACTAAGAAAGTATATTTTAATACTTATATAACTATAAATATTATATCTATAATATTTATTTAGAAATATAAACTAAAATCTATATATAAACTTACTTCTTTAAACCTAGTCTAGTAGAAGGAGATATCTTTAAAAGTAATCTAAGTTTATTAAATAATTCTCTAAATAAAGGATATTTAAAAAACTAGTTAGAAGATATAAGATATCTTCTAGGAAGCTATTAAAAGTAATAGTTCTTTAAATATTCTCCTAAGCCTTAAGGGATTAGGGAGGTTAGGAATTATTATTAATATAGCTACCTAGGCCTAAATATTTAAAAAGGTTATTAAAGAGGAAGTAGGTTAGTTTATTTACTATTTTTAAAATTAATAATAAATATTAGCTATATATATTAGTTTATATTCTAAAAGTAAATCTTAAATATTTATTATAGAGGCCTAAAAGGTAATCTTAAAAGAGCTAGCTAGGTATTATAATATCTTTAATATTAAAATAGCTAAAAATCTCTTAACCTTCTTTAAGGTAAAATATATTATTAATCTAGATAAAACTAAGAAACCTCTCTTTAAACTAATTTATCTTTTAATATAAGCTTAAGAGATTAAGCTTTAAAAATACTTAAAGGATATATTTAAATTAGAGTATATCTATAGCTTTAAAAGCTTAGTAAAAGTACTTATTTTATTTATATTAAAATTAGATAAAACTCTTTATCTTTATATAGATTATAGAAATCTAAATTAAATTATAATAAAAAATTACTACTTTCTCCTCTTAATCTCTAAGCTCTTAGTAAAAGTAAGAAGCTTAAAATAGAAATCTAAGTTAAACTTAAAAGATATATATTACTAAATCTATATCTAGGAATCTAATTAGTAGAAAACTATATTTTAGATTAAATATAGCTACTTTAAATATATAATTATATTATTTAAGCTTATAAATATTTTAATTATTTTCTAAGTTTATATTTACTAAGCTCTTACTAAACTATTAAATATCTACTATATTATTTACTTAAATAATATCTTTATCTTCTTAGATATTTATAAAGAATATTAATAATATCTAAAAGAAGTCTTTTAAAAACTTTAAGAAGTAAAATTATATATTAATAGTAAGAAATATATTTTCTTTTAAAAGGAGGTTACTTTCTTTAATTTTATAATAGGGGAAGAAGGTATCTAAATAGACTTTAAATAAATAATTGCTATTTAATAATAACTAGAACTAGAGTTCTACTATAATATATAAGTTTTCTTAAGATTTACTAACTTCTATTATAAATTTATTATCTAATATTTAGCTATTACTTACTTTATTATATCCTTTTTAAAAGATAATAAAAATAAAAGAAAAATAAAGATCTTCTTATAACTAGATAAAGCCTAATTAGTATTCTAATTATTAAAGAAAATATTTTTTTTTACTTTAATCTTTATATATTAAGAATTTAACTATTTAATAAGAGTAGAGATAGATATATCTTACTAAGTTATCTTTAAAATCTTATCCTAGTTTATTAATAGAAAATAATATCTAGTAGCCTTCTACTCTTATAAGCTTATAAATACTAAAGTCTAGTAATATATAAGCTAATAAAAACTATTAGCTATTATTAAAAGCTTAAAATATTAATATTATTATTTAGTAAATATAACCTTTACTATTTTAATAGACTATTAAATACTTAAAAGAGTTATTAATATTTTAGTAAGAGATCTCTAAGAATATCTAACCTAATAAGTCTATAAACTTTTTACTTTTAACTTTAAACTTATTTACTAATCTAAAATAACTAATTTAGTAAATAGACTTTTATAAAGACTAGATTATAAAGTTAAAGAACTAAGTTACTAACTTATTACTTAGAAATTAGTAAAAAAACTTAATTTAGGAGACCCTATACTAATTACCTAGATTAACCTCCTCTTAATAGTAATATAATATTCTTAAAATAAGATCAAGATTTTAGAGAAATAATAAAACTATAATTACTTATAATAAATTTAATAATAAAGATATTTAAAAATCCTTACCCTTACCTAATCCTAGACCTATAACTAACCTTCTCTAACCCCTCCTTAAGGACTAGTACTCTCTTAATCTATTTTAACTATAACCTTATAGATATTAATTTAAAAGAAAGTTAAAACTCTTACTTAAGAGAAATATCTTCTATCTATAAAACCCTAACCTTCTCTTATATAAAATATTTAAAACCTTTTATATTTAAACTAATATTATAAAGATATTATAAAAGCTCTTTAAATTAAGCTTAAAATAAGATCTAATTACTAATATTATAAAGGAGCCCTCTTCTATAAAAATTACCTTATTATTTTTCTATAAAGAGCTCTAAAAGTAGAATTATTTTATAGATATTATAATAATTCTTAAGTAAGCTATATAAAATAGACTTATACTATTAAGCTCTTTTAATAAAAATTTTACTAGGAAAATATAAATATAGATATCTAAATCTATATTACTACCTACCTAGAATATTAAAAAGCTTAATATCTATAATATAAACCCTATAGAATACTTAAATCCCTTCCTCTTCTAAAACACCTCTAGTAAGAAATCTCTATAGACTTTATTATAAGTTTTCTAAAAGTATAGATTTTAGTAAAAGAGAAAATAGCTAACTATATCTTAATTATAGTTAACTACTTTATAAAAGCTTACTAACTACTCCCTATAAAAAAGATAATAAAAATAATTAACCTAGTTAGGATTTTTTATAAAGAAATTAAATACTAATATAAAATACTAACTAGTATTATTAGTAATAAGAGCTCTATTTTTACCAGTAAGTTTTAAATAGAATTCTATTAAATTAGAGAAACCTAATAAAGAATTTTAATAATATACTACCCCTAAACTAATAACTAGATAGAAAAAATAAACTCTATAATACTAATAGTCCTCTAGAAAATAGTAATAGATAACCTAAACTATTAGCTTAAATATCTTTAAAAAGTAGAATTTACTATTAATAACTATATTAATATAAATATAAATATAATACTATTTTAAGTATTATATAGCTACTATCTCTATTTTATAGAATTTATAGTAAGACTAAAATAATTTTAGGTTATAAGAGTTAAGGAGAGGTTTAAGTACTTATAGAAAGTTTAGAGATAAATAGTAAAGTACTAGGTATTTACTATTAAAACCTAATAAAATATTATAATAAATATTAATATTAAATTAAATTCTCTTTAAAAGACTAAGTAGCTTTATTAATAAAGAATTTCCCTTTTAAAGCTATAGAAAAGAAATTATTTTCTACTTATATCTAGGTCTAGATAATTATAAAGATTAATAAAAATATATATTAAGTAAAATTCCTAGTAAAGTACTAGAGATTTCCTAATATCTTTTATATCTTACTCCTAGAACCTTAGAAATCCTAAAAAAGAGAAGATATCTCTAATTAACTATTAAACCTAGAAGATAAATTTAAAAAATAAGAAGTAGAAGATATTATAGATTATAAGAAAGAAAAAGATTATTTATTTTATAAAATAAAGTAGAAGAGCTAGTTAATAGAATATAATATATAAGAACTTAATAAGTATTTAGAAAATATTAAGAAAGTAATTACTAAATATAAGTATTATAGGAAGTATATAAAGAAGTAAAGCTAAATTATATAATTAAGTAAATCTATAAAATAACCTTTCCTTTAATTAATAAGAAAATAAATTATTAAATAACTATAACTAAAATATAAGAAACTATTATAAAACTAATACTAAGCTATCTTTATAAAACCTTTAAAAGACTTTTACTTTTAAGCTTATTTATTAAAAGAAAACTTTAAAACTTTAAAAAGATATTTACTTAAAATATCTATAGAAAAAGTTAATAAATAAAAGGAAAAGCCTACTAATATAAATACTTAAAATATAAAGAGCTTATCTTCTAAACTAGATATTTAGTAATATTATTAAAGAAGAGTATAGAAGCTATTATCTATATTAGAAATCTTTATAAGAACCTTAGCTAAATATCTACTCTTATAATAATCCTTCTTAATTTTTAGAAAAAGTTAGAAGATAGCTTAAAGAGGATCTTAATCCTCATCTTCACTTTCCTTATCACCTTTACTCTTACCTCTATCCTTACTTATATTAATATCACTATCTCTATCCTTAATAATACTCTTATTACTATCTTTATTATCTTTATTATTATTATCTTCTAAAAAGGATATATCTTAATTTTCTTATAAAGCTAAGACCTATTAATAAAGTCTCTCCTAATAGTAATCCTACTCTAAGTAGATTTATAGAATATATTTATTATAAAGGAAAGTTATATAGTAAATAAATTACTAAATATTCTACTAAATATTAGTAAACTTACCCTTATTAGGGGTATAATAAATAGGGAAACTATTATCTTTACTTTAATTACTAGAATAAGGCTATAAATTATAGTTAACTAACTAAAATTCCTTAAATTAGCTAAATAAGTTATCTAAAAGTATATCTTTATAATATAAAAGCAGTTTACTAAATAAGATAAGAAGTCTTTATACCCTTATTAAAGTAGTAGATATATTAAGATAAAGAGTAGGATTATTAATTTCCTCTAATTAAGTATTAAAAGTAGCTATTATTTAATCCTTAATAATTAATAGCTATAAATTTAAAATATATTTAGCCTAAGTTTAGTATTCTATATCTATAAAAGTAAATATCTACTAATACTAAAAAAATTATAAATATAAATTATTTAAAAAGTATTAAAAAAAGACTTACTATCCTCTAAATAGTAATAACTATAAGGATTTTCTAAATAGCTTACTTTTCTTAATAAAGAGCCTTTATATTACCCTTAGGGGGAACTAAATAATAAAGTTTCTAAATTTAACTCTCTACTATAAACTCTAATTTAATAAAGAATTTAAATTCTTATAGAATATATTAAAAGAGCTAGCTATTATTTTAATAAAGAGTAAATATTTAATTATAAGCTATATTACCTACTACTAATACCTTCTAAATAGCTTTATAAAACTTTTTTAGAATCTATATTTATAATTAGTAAAACCCTTAGTAATATATAAGAGTATTTACTTTATAATAGCTATTTTTACTTTTAATATAAGAAATATAAGTAGTATATTCTTTAGTAAAAAAATAAATCTATAAAAAGTCCTTCTAATATTAAAAAGTATATATAAAATATAAAGGTAATCTTAAACCTAGTAGCTATCCTACCTCTATATTAAATTTATAATTAACCTTACTTTAAAAAGCTATTTTAATCTATTAAATTATAAAAAAGGGATCCTTATCTATTATTATTATAGTAACCTTTTAGAAAGGAAAAGAATAAGAAGATAAATTAAATTAATAAAGGGAAATAGGTACTAAATTAAATAGTAAAAGAATAAGATATTAGAAGATATCTAAAAGAAACTTAAGAAAAATAAAGAAGAATAAATAAATAAGAAAAGAGATAGAAATTTATATATTTATTTATTATAAAAGTATACTTAGTTATAATAAGAATTAGAAGGAGTACTATATATATTATAGTAAGGTCTTTCTAATAAAGACTTTAAAGTAATAACTCCCCTAGCTTTCTCCTATATAATATATATTCTACTTATAATAAGACCTATCTAAGAAAAAGTAACTAAGAGGCCTTTAAAGATAAGATCCTAAGGTAAGAAGTTTATTAGTATAATAAAATATCTTCTAAGAAAAGGATAATAAAAGGTCTTTTAAAGAAAATAGCTTTAAGATATTTAATATTAAATAACTTATAAAGGATATTTCTACTAGTATAGTAAGGTATCTCTTAAAAAAGAGATAATAAAAGGTCCTTTAAAGGAAATAGCTCTAAAATACTTTTTAAGTTTACTATAATTACTACCTCTACTAATATAGTAAGGCCTCTCCTAAAAAAGAGATAATAAAAGGTCTTTTAAAGGAAATAGCTCTAAAATACTTACTACTATCTCTATTAATATAGTAAACTATTATTTAAGAAAAAGATAATTAAAAGTCCTTTAAAGGAAATAACCTAAAGGTACTAGCTCTTTAAAACCTACTATATTAATTATTCCTAATTAAGAAAAGGAAACTATACCTAGCTATATACTATTAAGTAGAGACTACTTATAATATTAAAGAGATAATATAAGGAACCCCTCTATATAAGACCTTAACTTATAAGAATCTCTTCTATTAAAGAAGCTTAGGGAGCTATAATAGAAGAAGAGATTAGCTAATATATAGAGTATAGTTAAAGAGGTCTTAAAGCTGTGAACTTAGTTTTTAAGTATATTTAAGGAATAGAAGTTAGGGAGCTCTACTAGAAGAAAAAGAAGACTTTTCTTTTCTAAACTAAAGTCTCTTCTCTTATCTAGTTAGAACTCTTACTAGGAGAACCCCTCTATAAAGCTACTCTAAGAGAGTTTAGGTAAAGCATCCTACCCTAGGCGGGCCTTCAGCTATATATCTATAACAGGAACCAAGAAACCGGAAAACTAAAAATAAGTTTTTAGACTTTTAGAAACCGGAAAACTAAAAATAAGTTTTCCGACTCCTAGAAACCAGGAAACAAAAAATAAGTTTTCCGACTCCTAGTAATCGGAAAACTAAAAATAAGAAGGTATATAAGAAGTAACTAAGTTACTTCTTAGCTTAGAGAAGGAAGAAAAATAATTATATATAGACCTAGAATCCTCCCTCTCTTTTAATAAAAGAAATAGAAGAATAAGGACTTCCTTACACTCAATCCTAATACAATAACTATTTTACTTACCTTTACCTTACTTTACCTTATTTTCACTTAGTGAAATTTCCCTTACTTTATTACTTTTACTATACCTAATAGAAACCAGCCTAGAACTAAGAAACTAGCCTAGAACTAAGAAACTAAGAAACTAGAAACTAGAAAACTAAAAATAAGTTTTCGGACTTCTAAAAATCGGAAAACTAAAAATAAGTTTTCGGACGTCTAGAAACCGGAAAACTAAAAATAAGTTTCCGGACTCCTAGTAACTAGAAAACTAAAAATAAGAAAGTATATAATAAGTAACTAAGTTATTTCTTAGCTTAAAGAAGGAAAAAAGATAATTATATATAAACCTAGATTTCTCTCTCTCTTTTAGCTTTAGAAATAGAAAATAAGGACTTCCTTATACTTAATTCTAATATAATAACTATTCTACTTACCTTACTTTACCCTATTTTTACTTAGTAAAATTGCCCTTACTTTATTACTTTTACTATTATAACTACTAATATATAGTCTTTCCTATTAATTACTATTATACTTTTATAAGTTTAAAGAACTTTAAGGTAATTAATTACTATTATACTAGTTAGTTTAACCTTATTAATTATTAATTAAATTATACTAGTTATTCTAGTTTTATTAGTTTTAGCTATATTAGTTTAAGTAAACTTAGTTAGTATTCTCTCTTTATTCCTCTTAGTTATTACTATATAAGAAGGTATTATAAATCTACTTTATTATATATATACCTAGGCTTTTTCTCTTTTTTTTTACTATAAGCTAAAGATCTTATACTTTCTTTTCTACTAGTTTAATCTATTTATCTATTTACTTTCTTCTTATTATTATTAGTAAGACTATTTTTAGAGTATAGTTTAGATAAGTAAAGGTTATTAATACTTATATAATAATACTTATTCCTCCTAATACTTTTATATATTATATATACTTAGTAATAAAATCTTAGATTAACTATCTTATTTTTATTATTTTAATTATATATAAGTTTTTATTTAATTATTTTACTACTTTATATAATTGTATTATAAAATTATATATTAGTTTTCTAACCTATATTTCTAATATTCTATATTTAATTAGGTTCTTCTTTTTATTATTATCTATTATTCTTTACTATTTAAGTACTTATCTTTATAATAGCTTTAGTAAATTTACTATAATATTTTTAACTACTATTAATTTTAATTTATAATTCTTTTTAAAAGCTTAGATAAATAAAGTAATATCTTAATAATATATAATCTTATTATTAATAAAGATATTATTAATATTATAAGTTTTCTTATCTATATTAAACTATAAATAGCTAATATCTTCTATTTTTAACTTTATTAATCTTCTTAATATTAATATTTATTATAATATCTTAACTAAAACCTTTAAGATTTCTATTACCTTTATAAATAATATCTTATTAAGTTCTAGCCTAGTAATATAGTTAATTTCTTATTAGGTATTATTATTAAAGTAATTTTAGCTTTAATTAGATTTTATTAATTTAAATATATTTTAATATTTATTTTAATTAATTACTTTTTATAAATAAGCTTTTATAAAATCTTATTATTTATTTATTTAGTTTATTTTATCTTCTAGCTATTTTTACTTTTATATAAATATTTATTATTACTATATTATCTATTTAGTTAAATAACTTATTTAAATATCTAGCTTATTAACTATTTTCTCTATTAAAGTTCTTTATCTATAGTAGATAAATAATTTATTATATAAGCTACTTATATTAGTAGTTTTACTTTAAGCTAGACCTTTACTTTTATTTTTTATAGTAATTTCTATTAACTTTTTAAAATCTACTTTTAATTTATTTTAGTTTTCTAATCTAATATTATTTTAATAAGGTTCTAGTAATATAGTTAATTATAATTATATAACTACTAATTTTATTTTATCTTTATTAAATAATAGCTTAGAGATTACTAGCTAAGTAGGAGTTTTTCTTAAAGTTAGAAGAAGGGTTTTTTTGAATTATCTTAGTATTTCTAGTATTTATTAGGAGCTAGCTTTTAGGGCTTATATAGAAGTACTAGTTAAGGTTATTTTCTTCTTAGGTAATATAAGTTCTTAGAAGAGGAGTTATTAAAGTTTCTATTAGTTTTATACTTCTTATTTTCTTAAGTTCTTACTATTTTACTTTTATACTTTTATAAAGGTAAGAGTTATTATTATTATAATAGTTAATCTAACTAGAATATTAGCTATCTAAGATAGTTTACTCTAGTTAGTTATTATTTTATTAGTTTTAATATGATATATTAATATTTTAAGGTAGTAGTTTAAGTAGGCTATTAGAGAGATTTATCTTTTAAAAGCTTATCTTTATACTTTTTATAATAGTTTATATAAGCCTAAGTAGTATAGTATAATAGTAAATACTATTATTATTATAATAGAAGTCTAGAGGGAAGCTATTAAAATACTAAGGATTATATTATTATTTATAATAATAATAATTATATTATTATAAAAAGTATATAATAAAGATATAATATAGATAAATACTTTATTATCTATTCTAGTTTCTAGAGAAGTACTTAGTCTATTTCTTATATTATTAGGGCTCTATCTATACTAGAACTAGCCGAGCTAGTTCTACTATATAAGTTCTACTAGTTACTATTTATAGTAGTTCTTTATATAATAGTCTTAGAGCTATAAACTTAGTTTTTAAGTATATTTAAGGAATAGAAGTTAGGAAACCTAGCTAGAAGGAAAAGAAGACCTTTCCTCTCTAAGCTAAAGTCTTTTCTCTTATATAATTAGACCTCTTACTAGGAGAACCCCTCTATAAAGCTACTCTAAAAGCTTAAGTAAAGTATCTTACTCTAAGTAAGCCTTTAACTATATATTTATAATATAACTTCTCTTCTAAGAACTTATACTATTTAAAAAGAAAATAACTTTAACTAATACTTTTATATAAGCTTTAAAAGCTAGCTTTTAATAAGTACTAGAAATAGTAAGATAATCTCTATAAACCCCTCTCTTAATTTTAAAAAAAAACCTTTATATAGTTAATAATCCTTAAACTATTATTTAATAAAGATAAAATAGAACTAATACTTATATAACTATAATTAATTATATTACTAAAACCCTATTAAGATAATATTAGATTAAAAAACTAAAATAAATTAAAAGTAGATTTTAAAAAGTTAATAGAAATTATAATAAAAGATAAAAGTAAAGATCTAGCTTAAAGTAAAACTACTAATATAAATAGCTTATATTAGTAGTTATAATAGTATAAGTAATAAAGTAAGAGAAATTTTACTAAGTGAAAATAAAGTAAAGTAAGGTAAAGGTAAGTAGAATAGTTATTATATTAGAATTGAGTATAAAGAAGTCCTTGTTCTTCTATTTCTAAAGCTAAAAGAGAGGGAGGAATCTAGGTCTATATATAATTATCTTTCTTCCTTCTTTAAGCTAAGAAGTAACCTAATTACTTCTTTTATACCTTCTTATTTTTAGTTTTCCGGTTTCTAAAAGTCCGAAAATTTATTTTTTAGTTTTCCGGTTTCTAGATGTCCGAAAACTTATTTTTAGTTTTCTAGTTTCTAGTTTCTTAGTTTCTTAGTTCTAGGCTGGTTTCTTAGTTCCAGGCTAGTTTCTTAGTTCTAGGCTAATTTCTTACTTAAATATAATAATATTAATTATAAGGAAAAGGTTAAAGTATATATAAAGTTATAAGTATAAGGTTAATATATTATTATAAGCTTATAAAATACTACTAACTACCTTTAGACTTACTATTAGTCCTAGCCTTAATACTAAAATTACTAGCCTTAGCTTTAATACTAGAATTACTAGCTCTAGTATTAATATTAAAATTACTAGCCCTAGCTCTAAAGCTACTATCCTCTAGGACTCTAATAGATAGATACTAACCTTATTAAAGAAGAATCTAAGCTCTATATTAAAGGTATATATTAGAAGGAGGTAGATAAGACTTTTATTAAGTTAAAAAAAAACTAACCTCTACTTAAAGCTATAAATAAAGATATATAGGAATATAGGAAGGAAAAATCTTATAAGAAATTTAAGTATATATTAAGAACTTAAAGCCTTTAAAGCTATAAATTATATTAATAAATAATTACTTACTTATAATTAAAATTACTTTATTTCTAATATATTAAACTCTTATAATACTACTTACTCTAATTAATAATAATTATAATATTTAAATATTTATAAACTAAAAAACCTTAGCTAGATATAGTATACTAATTAGTAAACTTTTATATTACTATTTACTTAGCTTAGTAAATAAATATAAAAGCTAAGTTAATAATTATACTTTTATTTTTATTAATATAAATAATTATTAAAAACTTATTTACTTTTTTATTATTAACTTAAATAAAAGTATCCTATTAATTTTTAAAATTTTATAGCTTAAGTATTATAATCTAATAATTAACTAAACTAATCTTTTAATAATATTTACTTTTAAATATTACTTTTAATATTATATTATTATTAGCTTAGAACTTACTTTAGTTATATATAATTACTTTATAAATATAGTTACTAGTTAATAGAGGATATATATTTATATTTTACTTATAGTTAAAGATTATTATTATAGCCTAAATATTATAATAATATAAGCTCCTTAGTATATAGGTTAGTTCTTTCTATAGTTATATACTAGCTTTAATCTAATATATTAGTACTATATATTTCTATTCTTAGTAGAAACAAACCTTGACTTCTTCCCTTCCCTTCTCTATAAATTAATAAATAGTTATATTAGAAAGTCCTCTTTTAGTATTATAATAATTATATTAAAAATATAATAAAACTAGAATTTTAGGAGGATATATTATAGCTTAATATTACTATTACTTTTACTTTAAAAACTTATTACTATTAAATATAATAAATTAAAGATATAAGTAAAAAGATATATATTCTAATAATTTAAAGAATATAACTTATAAGATTTATTATAATTAAAAAGATAGCTAGAGCTTAATAACTAGCTACTTACTAAATATACTAGTTTTATCTATAGTAGAAGAGCTTATAGATCTAGAGCTATAATCTAACCTAGAAGATATTAAATATATCTAGGTAATTAACTTCTTAGCCTTCTATAAGGAGCTAAGTATAAAGGTAATAAAGTTATTATAAGAAGAATTATTAGATCTTATACTATAAGAATAAAAATAAGTACTATTAATAGAGCTACTTAGGCCCTTTAAGTACTTAAGAAAAATAATAGATATTAATATTAATAAGTTCTTAGAAAATAAACTAGAATTAATAAAGAAAGATATTATAAAATACTTACTATTATAATTATATAATCTATAAAAAGCCTTCCTCCTATAGCTAGTATATTAGTATATAGGGTAACTAGTAGTAGTGCTACTACATTATATAGTTAGTACTACTATAGAAGCTAATATACTATATATCTAGACCTTACTTATAAGATAAAAGAAAATAATTTTCCTATATTTAATAGATAGATCTTAGAGATAAAGTATAGATAGATAAGTAGAGTTATAAGTATAGAGAGGTATTATAAAGTAAGTAATTAGCTATCTTCTAATATCTTAGGAGCTACTTCTTATAATATTCTTTTATTATTTCTATTCTAAATATTACTTCTTTTTTATTTTTACTTTCCTATTTCTATCCTTTAAAAGTAAAGCCTAATAATATAGATTCTAACTAATTAATAACTTCCTAATATCTTATATAACTATTAGACCTTTTTATCTTTCTAATATAGTTCTAGCTACTATTAGTTATTCCCTTAAATAAGTAGTATTAACCTATTTAGGTTATTAGGTTAAGCTACTTAGCTCTAATAAACTAGTAAACTAGCTATTATTCTATAAAACCCTAGACTATAAGATTAACTTACTTCTAAATAGAGAATTACCTTACTTTAAAAACTATTTTCTCTTACTTTATAAACTAGAAATAATTAAAAAATAGCTAAATAAAAACCTAAATAAAGACTTTATTTAAAAATTAAAAGCTAGATATATTACCCCCCTCCTACTAATAGCTAAATTAGGTAATAGTATCTATATCTACTAAGACTATAGGGGGCTAAATATAATTATAATAAGAAATTAATACTTACTATTACTAGTTTAGGAAATACTAATATAATAAGAAATAAGGTAACTAGTATAAGGAGGGTTTAGTTTTTATTTAAAATAGAAGAGTAATAGTAGAAGAAGTTTATTCCTTACTTAGAAAGACTAAGGTATAGTTATTTTCTTTCTTTTCTTTTATTATAAAAGGAGAAAGTTTTTCTTCTTCTCCTTTAAGTTATATAAGTTATTATTATTACTAAGTTATTACTAGTTTTTTAATAGTTAATTAACTCTTATTTCTTTACTTTATTACTAATCTTTATTATTAATAATATTTAGCTATCTATTCTAGCTTAACTAATATTATAAAGTACCTCTTTAGATACTAAAGTAAATCTATAGTTTCCTTTATTTAAAGACTTTATTTTTATATATCTTAATTCTATTCCTATTAATTAATAGTTCTAATAAGTATTCTATTCCTATTAGGGGTTTTATAGTAACTTCTTATAGAAAATATTATAAACTATTAACTAAACTTATTCTTTTCTTATAGTATATAAGTAGGCTACATTACTCTATCTTACGAGATACCTTTTATTATATTAAGGTATATATAAAGCTTAATATTATTACTATATTTAATAAGCTCTATATTATTAAAAAAGATAAATAGAAAATAGCTTTTTTAAATTACTAGTTATATTATTTAGCTTATATAATATTATTATATTTAAGTAAAAAAATAACCTAGAACTAAGAAACTAGCCTAGAACGAAACTAGCTTAGAATAAAGAAACTAACTTAGAACTAAGAAACTAGAAAACTAAAAATAAGCTTCCGGACTTCTAGAAACTAGAAAACTAAAAATAAGTTTTTAGACTGCTAGAAACTAGAAGACTAAAAATAAGTTTCCGGACTCCCGGTAATCGGAAAGCTAAAAACTAGGAAAATAGAAGGTATATAAGAAGTAATTAAGTTACTTTTTAATATAAAGAAGGAAGGAAGATAATTATATATAGACCTAGATTCCTCCCTCTCTTTCAGCTTTAGAAAATAGAAAAATAAGGACTTCCTTATACTTAATCCTAATATAATAACTAGTCTACTTACCTCTATCTTACTTTACCTTATTTTTACTTAGTAAAATTCTCTTTACTTTATTAATTTTACTATAATAACTATTAATAATTATTAAAAGAATTAATAATAACTTAATTATAATAATAACTTATATAACTTAAAGAAGAAGAAGAAGAACTTTCTTTTCCTATAAGAAAAGAAAAGAAAGAAAATAACTATACTTTAGTCTTCTTAGATAAAGAATAAACTTCTTCTACAACTATTCTTTTATTTTAAAGGAGAACTAAACTTTTCTTATATTAGTTATTTTATTTCCTATTATATTATTATTATAATATCTATTTAATTAAATAGCTTATCTAAATACTTAGCTTATTAACTATTTTCTTTACTAAAGTTCTTTATCTATAGTATATAACTATTTATTATATAAGCTATTTATACTAGTAGTTTTATTTTAAGCTAGACCTTTACTTTTATCTTTTATTATAATTTCTATTAACTTTTTAAAGTTTACTTCTAACTTATTTTAATTTTCTAATTTAATATTATCTTAATAGGGTTCTAGTAATATAATTAATTATAATTATATAAATATTAGTTTTACTTTATCTTTATTAGATAATAGCTTAGAGATTACTAGCTAAGTAGAGGTTTCTTTTAAAATTAAAAGAGAGGTTTATAAGAATTATCTTAATATTTCTAGTACTTATTAGAAGCTAGCTTTTAGGGCTTATATAAAAGTACTAGTTAAAGTTATTTTCTTCTTAGGTAGTATAAGTTTCTAGAAGAGGAGTTATTAAGGTTTTTATTAATTTTATACTTCTTATTTTCTTAAATTCTTACTATCTTAGTCTTATACTTTTATAAAGGTAAAGGTTTATTATTATTATAATAATTACTCTAACTAAAATATTAGTTATCTAAAATAATTTACTTTAGTTAATTATTACTTTATTAGTTTTAATATTATATATTAATATTTAAGATAGTAATCTAAATAGATTATTAAAAAGATTTATCTTCTTATAATTTATCTCTATACTCTTTATAATAGTTTATATAAGCTTAAGTAGTATAATATAATAGTAAATACTATTAAGGTCCCTAGATAAAACTTAGTAATACTACTATTATTATAATAGAAATTTAGAAGGAAGCTATTAGAATACTAAAGGTTATATTATTACTTATAATAATAGTACTTATATTACTATAAGAAGTATATAATAAAGATATAATATAGATAGATACTTAATTATCTATTTTAGTTTTATAGAGAAGTAGCTAAGCTACTTTTTATACTTTTAGGACTTTTACTTATATTAGAACTAGTAGAGCTAGGTCTACTCTATAAGTTCTAATAGCTATTATTATTATATTTAAGTAAGAAACTAGCCTAGAACTAAGAAACTAGCCTAGAACCAAGAAACTAGCCTGGAACCAAGAAACCAGCCTGGAACTAAGAAACCAACCTAGAACTAAGAAACCAGCCTGGAACCAAGAAACCAACCTAGAACTAAGAAACCAGCCTAGAACCAAGAAACCGGAAAACCAAAATAAGTTTTCGGACTTCCAGAAACCGGAAAACAAAAAATAAAGTTTTCGGACTTCCAGAAACCGGAAAACAAAAAATAAGTTTTCGGACTTCTAGAAACCGGAAAACTAAAAATAAGTTTTCGGACTTCTAGGAACCGGAAAACTAAAAATAAGTTTTCGGACTCCTAGAAACCGGAAAACTAAAAATAAGTTCTCGGACTCCCGGTAACCGGAAAACTAAAAATAAGAAGGTATGTAAGAAGTAACTAGGTTACTTCTTAGCTTGAAGAAGAAAGAAAAATAATTATATATAGACCTAGATTCCTCCCTCTCTTTCGAAAAAAAAATAGAAGAATAAGGACTTCCTTACACTCAATCCTAATATAATAACTATTTTACTTACCTTTACCTTACTTTACCTTATTTTCACTTAGTGAAATTTTCTTTACTTTATTACTTTTACTATAACTAATAACTAAAAATAAGTTTCCGGACTCCTAGTAACCGGAAAATTAAAAATAAGAAAGTATAAAAGAAGTAGCTAGGTTACTTCTTAGCTTAAAGAAGGAAGAAAAATAATTATATATAGACCTAGATTCCTCTCTTTCTTTCAGCTTTAGAAATAGAAAAATAAGGACTTTCTTATACTTAATCCTAATATAATAACTATTCCACTTACCTTTACCTTACTTTACTTTATTTTCACTTAGTAAAATTTTCCTTACTTTATTACTTTTACTATTATAATTACTAATAATTTAACTTTACTAATTATTAATTAGGTTATATTAGTTATTCTAGTTTTACTAGTTTAAGCTATATTAATTTAAGTAAAACTAGTTAGTATTCTTTCCTTATTCCTCTTAATTATTACTATATAAGAGAGTATTATAAATCTACTTTATTATATATATACCTAGGCTTCTTCTTCTTTCCTTTACTATAAACTAGAGATCTTATATCTTCTCTTCTACTAGTTTAATCTATTTATCTATTTACTCTCTTTCTATTATTATTAGTAGGACTATCTTTAAGATATAGTTTAAGTAGGTAAAGGTTATTAATACTTATATAATAGTATTTATTTCTCCTAATACCTTTATATATTATATATACTTAGTAATAAAATCTTAGATTAATTTTTTTATTTCTATTATTTTAATTATATATAACTTCTTATTTTACTACTTTATATAATTTTACTATAAAGTTATATATTAATTCTCTTACTTATACTACTAATATTCTATATTTAATTAGATTCTCTTTTTTATTATTATTTATTATTTTCTACTATTTAAATACTCATCTTTATAATCGCTTTAGTAAGTTTACTATAATATCTTTAACTATTATTAATTTTAATTTATAGTTTTCTTTAAAAGTTTAAATAAAATAATATTTTAATAATATATAATCTTATTATTAATAAAGATATTATTAATATTATAAGTTTTTTTATTTATATTAGGCTATAAATAACTAATATCTTCTATCTTTTACTTTATTAATCTTTCTAATATTAATATTTATAATATCTTAATTAAAGCTTTTAAGGTTTTTATTACTTTTATAGATAATATTTTATTAAGTTCTAGCTTAGTAATATAGCTAGTTCCTTATTAAATATTATTATTAAAATAGTCTTAGCTTTAATTAGGTCTTATTAACTTAAATATTTCCTAATAAGTATTTTAGTTAATTAGAGTTTATAAGTAACTTTTTATATAATCTTATTATTTAATTATATTATTTATTCTATTCTTTAGCCTTTTTAGCTCCTATATTATTTATATAAATACTTAATATTATTTTACTATCTATATATTAAAGTTTTATATTATAGTAATTAGAAAGTTAATATTTTTAATTATAGAAGTTCCTTATATATAATATATAAGCTATTTATTATATAAGCTACTTATATTAGTAGTTTTATCTTAAGTAGAACTCTTACTTTTATCTTTTATTATAATTTCTATTAACTTTTTAAAATCTATTTTTAACTTATTTTAATTTTCTAATCTATTATTATCTTAGTAGAGTTCTAGTAATATAGTTAATTATAGTTATATAAATACTAGTCCAAGCTTATCTTTATTAGATAATAGCTTAGAGATTACTAGCTAGATAAGGGTTTCTTTTAAAGTTTAAAAAGGAGTTTATAAAGATTGTTCTAGTATTTTTAGTATTTATTAGGAGCTAGCCTTTAGAACTTATATAGAAGTACTAATTAAGGTTTTTTTTTTCTTAAGTAGTATAAGTTCCTAGGAAAAAAGTTATTAAGGTTTCTATTAGTTTTATATTTCTTATTTTCTTAAGTTCTTACTATTTTATTTTTATACTTTTATAAAGGTAAGGATTATTATTATTATAATAGTTAATCTAACTAGAATATTAGCTATCTAAGATAATTTACTTTAATTAGTTATTACCTTATTAGTTTTAATATTATATATTAATATTTAGAGTAGTAATCTAGGTAAGCTATTAGAAAGATTTATTTTCTTATAACTTATCTTTATACTTTTTATAATAGTTTATATAAGCTTAGGTAGTATAATATAATAGTAAATACTATTAAGGTCTCTAGATAGAACTTAGTAATACTATTACTATTATAATAGAAGTTTAAAGAAATATTATTAGAATATTAAGGGTTATATTATTACTTACACTAATAGTAATTATATTACTATAAAAAGTATATAATAAAGATATAATGTAAATAAATACTTAATTATTTATTTTAGTTTTATAAAGAAGTAGCTAAGCTACTTCTTATACTTTTAAGACTTCTACTTATATTAGTACTAGTAGAGCTAGGTCTACTTTATAAGTTCTAATAGCTTTCTACTAGTTATTATTCTACTAGTAGTTCTTTATATAATAATAAAAACCTTTAAGTTTTAAGTTCTCTTTCTAGATCTAGGAAGATAACTTAAAAGGAGAGATATAATAAGGAATAAAGTAATTAATATAAGGAGAGTTTAGTTTTTACTTAGAATAGAAAAATAGTAATAGAAAAAGTTTATTTTTTATTTAGGAAGATTAAAAGATATAATTATTTTCTTTTTTTCTTTTAAATTACTTAAGTAATAATTTATTAAGTTATTACTAGTTTTTTTTAATAACTTAATTAACTTTTATTTCTTTAGTCTATTACTAATCTTTATTATTAATAATATCTAGTTATCTATTCTAGCTTAATTAATATTATAGAATGCTTTTTTAGATATAAAAGTAAATCTATAATTTTCTTTATTTAAAGACTTTATTTTTATATTTCTTTATACTATTTTTATTAATTAATAGTTTTAATAAGTATTCTATTTCTATTAAAGGTTTTATAGTAATTTCTTATAAGAAATATTATAAACTATTAACTAAACCTATTCTTTTCTTATAGTATATAAGTAGGCTATACTAATCTATCTTAATAATATTAAAAGAAAGATATTAAAAACTATAAAATATAAAATATAAAACTAAAGAATATAAAAAGTAAAATAAACTTAAAAATATTATTATAAAAGAAATATAATTATAAATAAAAGAAATAATAGATTTTTATAATATAATTTTAAAATAAATTTATAAAAAAGAAAAGATTATATTTAAATATATAGCTTTACTAAACTATATTAAACTTATAATAAAGCTATAATAAAATTATTAAAAAAGCTATAATAAGAGAACCTTTTTAAAAAAATAAAAGAAAATTAAAAAAAAGCTTTAAAAAGCTTGTATATTATATAATAAAAGCGATAAGCGACTATAGCTATATATAAAATATAAGTAAGTTAGATATTAATATTTTTTTTAAGTTATACTTAATATAATAGTAGTAAGTAGTCTTCTTTTATATAGTACTCTAGTTCCTATAATATTATAAATAGTTTAAAAAAAGATTATAAAAGAGATATTAAGATTAAGAGGACTAGTAATAAGGTTATAAGAACTATAAAGAAATAATAAGTAAAAGTAATAAACTAAAAATAATACTAGAAAAAGAATTATAAATTAAAAAATTAATAAAAGAAAGAAGAATATATAATAGTAAAGAAATATTAAATATAAAATAAAGTTATTATAATTATTTTAAGAAAAAGGAGGAATAGTAATTAGTAAATATATATATCTACTTCTATTTTTTATTTTATAAGTAATATATTATTTTCTCTTACTTTATATATATAATTAACTTTTATAATTATAAGAAAGTTTTAAAAAGTTTATAAATAGCTTAAAAGAAGATTATAAAAGAGATTTTAAAATTAAGAAAACTAGTAATATAATTATAAGTATTATAAAAAGGCTATAATAAATAAAAGTAATATATTAAAAGTAATATTAGAAAAAGGATTTTAAATTAGAAAATAAATAAAGAGAAGGAGGATATATATATAATAAAAGAATATTAAATATAAAGTAAAGTTATTATAATTACTTTAAAAAAAAGAAAAATAGTAATTAGTATATATATATATATTACTTTTACTTTTTACTTTATAAATAATATATTATTTTTTTATTTTATATAAATAATTAACTTTTATAATTATTAACTTTTAATAATTAAATAATAAATTAAAAACTATAATAAATTATAATATATTAATATTAAATTTAATTAAAATTACTTTTTAAATAATTAAATTTAAGTTTATTATTATATTATTATTATATATATTTTTTTATTTTAAATTTATAATAATAATTATTTTTCTAATTAAATTTAAATAAAATTTAATATAAATATTAAATAAAAATTAATTTATATATAAAAAAAAATATACTAGTAAATAAGAATTTTAGTAAGGCTTAATATTAATATATTATAACTTAGTTAGAAATTTTTATTATATAAAAGTATACTATGTAATGGGGATTAGTGGGCTATTTAATGGGTCTTATTTTCTATTCGCTGACTTCCCCTCGTCTTCTTAGGTATTTGCTAGGCTGCCCCTCTGCTTTGTGGCCGCCCTTGCCTTAGAGTTATCCTCCCCTCCCTAGGATAGTTGGTGAGGCCTGGTCAGTTTACGCTCGCTCAAGTGGGCTCTCTGTTCTTAATACCATCCCGAAAGTTGGCAATGTCCTTCTGCATTCCCTGCGTGCTCTGTCGAAACGGATACGCTAGATGAATTTACAATTAGGGCGCCGATGGTGATATCATAGTTGCAATGGTCTTTAAAATTCTTTGTATTTTTGGCCTCCAGCTTATGGTAAGAAAGTAGCAAGAGCACTGGTAAATTAATACATAGGTTGAACGGACTGACGAGACACGATTTTTATTTAGTCAGGCAACTTGGACCTGGCAAGTGAGCCGGGCTATCCCCCTACATGCTTACGGATCCACTCATCCTGAAGTAACTCTTTCGCGGAGCTGCGTGTTTCTGGCTCCCATTGCAGCATTCTCCGCATAAGTCGTAGGAAGGACTCCCTATCGCCCTGTCCCTCAAGCGTGGTCTCTCTATCCTCCAGGGGCCTTGTTGCAGGCACGGGAATTGGCGTGTAGAACTCGCCTGTGCCCGAGAAGAACTCGCCGCTCCGGTTTCTCTGCGCGAGCAGGCTTCGTGGCGGGGGGTCGAGGAGCGCAATCATTTCAGCAAGGTGGGCGCGGCTCCGGTATGCTCCGTGCTCGGGGTCGCGGCCGCTAAACAGGTGGTCGCCCTCGAATATGTGCCAGATCTAGTGTTTGTGTGAGTGGGCCCAAAATATTGAAAAGGAATGTCGCATAGCGACATAGGCAAACACGTACCATGCATCCTACGTTCCATATATCAACACCATATGTCCATGGTGCCTCGAGGATAACCTCGGTTGCGCGGTACGCGTCAGGCTGAATGTCTTCGCGGTGCTCCTGGCTGTCGTCCAGCGGCACGGCCGAGCCGAAGTCACATAGAACCGGGTTCGCCAGGTCTTCGGGCATGGGGAGCTCGCGGGTCAAGTAGATGAACCGTCCATCTAGTTCCTTTCTCGGTGACGGATCTTTGAGTTCGTCCTGCTCGAAGGTCGTAAACGCCGCATCCGTAGCTCCTATCCCGAACAAAATGTTGTCGGCCTTGATGTCTAAGGAGAATTAGACACCTTCGTCCCTATTATGCACCTTTGAACACTGCAAAAAGATATATACATACCTGTATGCGCAACATGGCACTTAGTGGGTAGGAAATCTAGAGCTTGGAATAGATACCTGAGAATAACGGCTAGGATCTCAGGAGGGAGCCTGCGGACAGGGTTACGGTGGAGCAACGCCAGCACGCTGTCCCAAAGTGGTGGGTGTATAAGGCACCGATGCTGTCCATCTGGCCCCTTTACGTCAAAGCAGTCAAGAAGTGGTCGGACAGCAATTCGGCCAGGGTGCCCCCCCCCCCCCCCCCCCCGGGGCCGCCCTGGCCATGCGGTTGTAACGTTATCTAGCTGCTTCCCCATGGATGCGGCAAGGACAAAGAGCTTCAGGGCGACGTGTCGACGATCACTAGAAGATCACGAATCAGATGAACATCGTTCCTCACCCCCGCCTAGGAAAAACATAGTACTCACATCAAGCCTCGTGCAAGCCATACCGTTGAAGTTGTGCCATAGCCTAGCTTGCCTACGACCCTTTCCTTTTCCAACGAAGATGTGCCAATCGTAGCACCACACCAAAAGATTGAGGAAGAGACCATCCCAGACTATTTGGCGACTCGCTACTATCCTGTCCGCATTGGTGAGGTCTTTCATGACCGCTATCAGGGCTTCCACCCTGAGCGAAAGGGTCGCAACAGTGAAGTCAGCATTGCGCGGGCTGGGGCGCGGGGGTAGCGCTGCAGCAATTTGACTAATGTCGACTGGAACTCTACTATCCTCGGTGGCATCTTCAGTTTACTGTGAAACCCTCCCCCCCCCCCTCCTAATGATTTCAAGAAGATCAGCAGTTCATCGAGACCAAGCCAACATGATGTCATGACTAGGTTTGGAAGCTGGCTGACGGAGGTCTGGAGTTTCTGCACGTCGGGACGGGGATTGGTTCCTGCAGCTTGAACTGGATTAAGCTGGGCGCTTATTAGACAGTGGGCCGCAAATGGGTCTGTGCCTAAAATTAGCCGAAATATCCGATAATACCGCTGCGTCAGACAACCGCCAGGATCACATCTCTTCGATCGATGGACTCCATTCCATTGGAAACTGGACATCATCATTTTAGCGCCACGGCACGCCAATAACCTTGGGGAAACGACTCCACATCCAAGAGCTCCCATTCTATTGACATCGTGGTGCTTCGAAGCGCCGACCACTCGTCATGAAAGGCCGAGACTTGCTCTCGGGGACGCACATTGACGGCGCCAAGCGAAATCCTTCATTCTCTGCTTGTCGCCAGCCACGTCACATTCGGCCAGTTCTATCGTCAAATTCAAGCCATGTCTTCGCATCTTCTGCAATTCCCTAGTCCTTGTTAGATTACTTGCAGTGCGAGGTTAATATGCGAGGCGGTTTCCTCAACACCCTTGTCAAGATTTGTGACATGAGCCAGTACTTCGTAGGCTCCATCGTTTATTTTTATTGTCTGGAGAGCGTCGATCGTGGGTCTATTCTGATCTCTCATAACCTCGGGAGGTCCCCATAGAACCTGCGATCATTTCCAGCGCCCGCTGTAAGAAGCTGGGCTTGAGCTGTCGAGTACGTCGGCAAAGTCCTGGGAGATACGGAATCTACTAGCAGATTTTATACCAGGAGAGTTCGACGATGACACGCGAAGAGAACCAACAGCCGTCAGGCCGCCAGGACCCCCTTCCGCTTAAAAAGGCCACCGAGCAACTCTCGCCGACCACGGAGTTCAGTCTATTTTAAACATGCAAGGGTGGCGAAATCAAGAAGAACTAGGGGACCAGACTGTAGTGAGAAAACAATACTATTATTAAGAATGCCGGAAGTGGCAGGAAGCGTCCTAGGTGGCGGAACTACCAAGGAAAAATAATAATGGGCGTTAATCGCAGACAGGTAAACGATAGAGTGGACGGCTCGAGTCTCGGTCGAAGTTTCATAAATCTAGTACTTCACATTTTGAACGCTAGTTTTACTAACACCACCTGTTTACGTGGAGAAGATTTGGAGTGATAGTAAAACATCTATCCACATAAGTCCGGCGGAATTATATAGCCGGTTGAATCAAACAACTATTAGGTTTGATGACTTTGGAAATCTATAATACAACCTTTTCCTATTTAGAGGAGCAATTGCGGGCTCGCTGGTATATAATACGGGAAGCTTTTCTTCCCTCATATTCCCAGGCACATCTTTATTGACATCCCTTCACCTTCTACATACTCAAATGAGCGACACTATGAAACCGGATCTCGTCGCATTTCTCGCAGGAACCTACGCGCTTTATAATCGGACTGAGTGAGTCTCCCCTAGACTTGCCATTAACTCTACACGTGTAATATATAACGGATGGCTATCTAGGATTAAAGATGGCAAACAGGTGAATAGTGTTGCCTGGGGAAGCGGATCTGTCGGCATCATGACTTATACTCAGTCGGGCTACATGTCAACAACCGTCGCATCGGCTGACCCCGGCCTTCTCCCCCCGGACTTGAATTTGACGTACCCGTCCCAGGAAGGCCAGTCCGATGCTGACTGGGCAAAGGCGGGCAAGCATACTCTGTCATATGCTGGGCCGTGGTCTGTCCAGGAGGCCGTGCCTGGTGTCCCCGCGACGGAGGAGTCGGGCCAGATCCTCCATGGTCCGTTGACGGTTGCGCACATACCGGCGCTGATAGGTACGAGACAAAGGCGGAACTACACTATAATTGACACGTCCGACGAAGGGCGCTTTTTGTGGATTTCACAGCAGAATGGTACGCACGAGAGCCATATTTGGTGGCAACGGTTGGACTAGTAGGGGCTACTATGGCATTTCCAAGTCAACACTTGGTCGGGATGCGGTTGGTTAGGCCGAAGTTCGGAACCGTGGCAAGATATTCGCATCTGTGCCCCGAGAGAAAAAAAAAATACTGTTGGCCTGTGTCTTAGTTTATAGCCTTTCCGTTGTTTTGGGCGAGCTGACTCCTGCGTTGATAATTAACCAGTCTCCGTCCCAGAATTTGAGGGTGGCTGGAAGCGTTTACTTGACATGTTCTTGGAAGCCGTTTCCTGCAAATAGAAACGACTGCTCTAAATTTCGATACCTGTGATGACCACGTACACGTCCACTTCCCACTGTGAGATGGCCTTCCCCATACTTCACCCCAATTATACTCGAACAGGTATGGATCCGACGTCCTGTAGACTCACCTCGACGAGCGAGTCGGTCCCTACATCGGTTACGATCTTTGACTGGATCAAAGATGGAGCTAGGTAGCTCCTGGCGGGCAGACTGTTCAGGGTATGTCAAGAATAGTGCAGGTCGGACCAGGCTTACAATCCCTCAAAACCTTTGAATTAGATCGGTGAAGGCGAATAAGTAAAATCAAGTCCGGCAGAACCTCTTTTCCATCCTTCCGTTCCCGAATGTCATCTTCACAAAACTAGAGTGCATGGTCCTTATGTGTTTGTGCTGACTCGAAATACTGAGCCAGCCAGAGTGAGGTGGTGGTCTTGCTACGTCCCGAGCAATTGACCAAACAGAGCAGAGGATTTTCGACAGTCTCACACTGGTCAATGAATGGGCGATTATCTAAAAATCCAGAGACCATTTGAATGGCTTATGAAATAGCCACTTCTCGTCTGCGATGTCGAAACCACTAAACTCGCCAACCACCAGAAAGCGCGCAGACGGCGCACCGAATTACGAGGAGGGGATTGAGGTTGCATATCTGGTCCCAAGTGCAAAGGCAGAGGTCGAGCCGTTAGTGGGGCTTCTAGCTTGAGCCTTGGCCCCCAAGCTAATGGCCCTATAAAGTGGAGAGGGGCGGAGATTTGGGGTATTACGAAGTAGTGTATGTAGTGCTGGAGCTGAGACCCCAGGTCTTGGTGATTTTCCCTCTCCACCCAACTCTCGTCTGTGTGACGAAGTGTTTGCAGCGCCGGGCGCTGTCCTTGGTCAAATTAATTAAATGATGCTCTCCCCAGAGTGCAGCTGCTAATTGCTCAACTTCCTGGTGCGAGATTGCTATTTGATGGTTTACGTTCTAGATAATACGAAACGTGCGAAGATATTAGCTCGGAGTAGAGCTGAGTAACAAGCAAAAACAACTGTCAGGAAACCGGGGATGAACCACATTGAAGCAAATTATTGATCCATCAATGTTACTTTAAGTCTTCGATGGCTCCAGAGGGAGAGAGGTCAAATCCTGTACTTACGAAGGAGATGGACTTTCTTCTTCGATGAATTCAGGGCAATTGGAGAGGTACGTCATCGACGCCCCCTTCGTGTGTACGAGTTCGATGTGATGCGATGTTTTTTTTTTTCTTCTTTGTTTTTACTTTATTTTATACTTGAATAACTTTTTATCAATTCCGTGCTCCGAAAAACTTTCCAATTGAGAAGCACGCGACAGCTCCCAATTGATCCACCGCACTGTGCTGCGACTCCCTAGAACGTACGTTCTGTCTTGTCTTAGCTCTAAACTAACAGTAACATTAGTGCCGCTGTGCTGCGAGGTACTAGTGGACACTAGACAGCATGGTAGGATTACAAAAGCTTATTCTTCTCGGCAGCGAAAGCCCAGAAGTCTCTGGACAAGAAATGGGGCCTCGATTTTGCCTAGTGCACAGACTCTGTGGAGACCAGACCTTGTCAGATTTGCGGGGAAGTGGATCCACGGTCGGCAACAAAATGAACGTCGTCCGGCATCCATTCATCAATGATCCATGGATTGTTTTTCGACGTTTCAATGTCCAATGGGTGCATAGCAAGGAATTCTCTAAATTGATCAATCGACTGGTAGGCGCGAAGGCAAACGGTGAAAGAGGAAAATTCCCGTTTGTTCGGGAAAGAAGGGGGGGGGGGGGGGGGGGGGGGGGGGAG